>JAVCKT010027788.1:4880-23756 GCA_032273925.1 Rhynchotus rufescens | reverse complement strand
TTTCGTTGTCTCTGTGCCTCTGTGCCTCTGTGCCTCTGTGCCTCTGTGCCTCTGTGCCTCTGTGCCTCTGTGCCTCTGTGGCAACCGGTTTCTTCTTCTTTGCCCAGAAAAAGAAATACAGCACACCCACACACACTTTTTTAATCCAGAAGGGAAAACTCATCATCATCATCATACTCCCCCATCGTATCCCATCCCCTCCCTCTACCCTTCATCTTTCATTGACTTTTTATCCTTTCATAGTATCTCAACATTGAATTGTTTCTACATCCCATTCTTACAAAGTCAAGTCTGACATTTAGATGAGATTTTTAGCACCTCTTTCCATCATTTACACATTTTTTTTTATTCCCCCACCCTGGTCGTCTTCTTCAGGAACTTTTATCATTCACTTCCTCACCTCTCACCCACCATCCAATACATCTTTATTATAATTCACTCCACATTACACATTTCAAACACCTGCCTTTTACTTGGTGCTCCTTTCTCTGCTCTTATCCTGCTCAAAAGCCCATGCTGTACTCCGCTAGCCCAGGCAGGTGTCACTCACAAGTGCTGCCCCTTGCCAAAGCCCGACAATGTCAGCTCTGCCTCCATGCCGCATGCTACAAGCTCCAGCTTTCACATGCCTGCTTCAACAAGGTTGGATGAGGCATCTGCACAGAAGATCTTGATGTTCCTTCGCAAGCACATGCATAGCAGAAGGTATATCTGGATGCTCAGTTTCCTTAGGTGTTCCACTGCCACACTGGCCTCTGTTTTAGAGGACAGGCCTTTCCTCCAGCCCCCCAGCATCAACACCCTTCCCACTTCTAGCTGGGTATGCCATTTGCAACCACATCTTTCTTGTCCCTTAGGGTTGGCAAATGGAAACTCCATTGACCCCATTTTTACAGAATCCAGAGTGCCTAGTAATGCCCTTTAATTGCAACACCACTTCAGTTCTGACTGAGCTACTCACTTGGGCTTATTTTACATGAGCTACCTGTTTTGTTGCACACTGACTTCAATAGCTCACCTCATGTGCTAGGTTAGTCAGGTTTCCATTCCAAAGTTTCCATTTCTCCCCCCCACCCCAGACATTGACTGCAGGCTTCTCTGTACCTGGCAGTTTCCATCAGCTCCCAGTTCTTTCACCCAGCCTTTTGTCCATCAGAAACTCTTCACTGAGAGCATGAGGCCGCTGGCATGGCCCATGGGTAGAGCTCCACCTGGGGATGGGTGAGGAGCTTGGTCTTAGACCCGCAGGTTCATCAAGCTGCCCACGGGCACCAGAGGTAGCCCATCTTGAGTTGAGGCTACAGGTCTTGCATTTGAGACTAACTTCCCAAACTGCCACTCCAACTAAGAAAACCACAAATGATGCAGCTTCACCAAGAGACTCTGCTCTGCCAGCAGCGAGAGTCTCCCTCAGCCTGATAACCTCAGGCTCTGGTCTCAGGTCACCTCTGTTCCCAGGTCACACTACCAAAATAGCCATAGCCAAGTATTTAACTATCAACTGGCACTTGCTAGGACAAGGTAGGCCTATTCTATCTACTCAGGATGGAGTTACTGCATATACACCTTTTGGTGCCAGCATGACAACAGCAGAAAAAGGCAGGCAAACCTCCCCCCAATGCAAAGAAATCTGTACCATCGCAACTGCAGCCCACTGCCTTCAATATAGATATTGCTACAAGTGCAGAAAATTAACAGCAGTATCCAAGTTCAAGCCATGAAATCTTGACATCCTTTTTCAAAACACATCCAAAGCACAAAGGACACTACAGGGATAGATTTTAATCGAGATGAAACGAGGCATTCCCTTTCCCTTAAGCCAGTACAATACACACACCCTTCTTTTTCTCCAGGCAGCTACTGTTTGTAGACAGTTGTTTTACCTTTAGTTGACATCACACTGATCATCCCTGTCTTTTTCCTCCTGGATCTTGCCTTCTAGATGCAATCTTCTGGGCATTAGCTGTACCCAGCCCGGAGGAAGCCACCGCCAGCAGAGTCGAGTGGCCAACGGGGCAGGAGCCCGTGTTTGCCCTGGGACCTGGAAGACATCCTCCAAAGGCGCAACGCAGAGGCTGCTTCTGCAGCATGACACATTGGGGGCCAACGTGCTACTGTGAGAGGCAGGGCACGACAGGAGCTTTTCATCTATACAGGTCTAGCACGCAGCCCCGTTAGGCTGATCATGCCCCTCCCGCACATAGGCAGGGGTACAGGACTCACCCGCGAGCATCTGTCACCGTCAAGTCAGGCATCAGGGAAAGCCTCGAGGTGCGTGCAGCAGACACATGCCTGCACAAAGAAATCAGTCATTAGTTACTGCTTTCTTAGAAGGCAGAACATACTTTTGACTCTTACTTATACCTACCATTTCCCCAGCTAGTTGTACCGCTCTAACACTCTAGATCAGTATAGGGTCATTCTCACCTTTATCCCAAGCAGTCACTCGTCTTCAGTCTGACTGGGCAGACAGAAAGCCATCCATAGGGTCCATCATCACACCACTCAGCCTCAAAGCTTGGCCCTTGAGAATCTTGGATTACACCACACACATGCAGCCTGCCTTCAGGTTAACGTGCACCTATTCCCCCCTCCTCCCAAATTTCATAGATGCTTTGTTGATTCATCCGCGTAGTTTCCTCAGACAGTGGATCCATGTAAATGGCATTCTGCAAGTCTGCCTCTCCGTGCTGAATAGATGCATCTAATAAAAGCTTTTTAACCTCAAAATAGCTTTGGAGCAGCTGCTTTTCAAAAAATACCAGAGGGACCTATTTCATCCTCCTCCTCCCTAGCAATATATATCTATGTTCTGGAGACTATGAATACTTGGAAGTAGGGGTAGTCATTTGTCTTTATAGGCTGCATCAAATGGAGGATTTAAAACAGTTGGAAGGTTATAGAGCACGGGGAGGAATGAGGAAACTTGGTTTGCCTCCTTGGTAACAGAATCTACGGCACAGCAGGAAAACCGAGCACGGTAATTAGGGAATTACAGCTGTTAGTCACAGAAAATATGCTGCAGTTGCAGGTCAGAGACCCGAGGTCACGGCCCAGGAAGCAAAACTGTAATTTAGAGTCTGCAAGGAACTTGCTGCATGCACTGGGTTTCTGGCTACTTATAGCAGCTCTACACCTGTTTTTCCAGGGCAGAAATCAGACAGGCAAAAAAACACAAACCAGAAACGAGTAAGCAACAGAGTTTGTCTAGCAGTCTTATGGCCTAAAGGGTGTGAAGACCTGCCTTTTTCGCAAACTTTTTTAGTTAAAAGGATAGTCTGTCAGACCGTTCTATCACCTTCGGATAACTGCTCCTAGAAAGAATTAGAAAATTGAAATGCCAGTCTAGTTTCTCATATTTTGAGGACAATACTAGTTTGCTTTCACAGCTGTGAGCCAAGAACAGTGGTTAACCTCACATCAAGCATACCTCAAAACTCCAAAGCATCTACAGCCTTAAGGCAGCTCTAATCAGAATTTGCCCAAAAGCAGTTTAAACAAAAGCCATGACTTACAGCAAAAGCATTTGCTAGGCACCTTCTGCAAAATAGTATTCATCACCCATTCTTTCAATAGGGGCCACTGGTACCACCTCTCAAACACAGCCTGTGCTGCAGCCTTCTGTGCACCAAAACTCTCGGTTGGCTCCAGCTGCCCCACAGCTATGTGAGCTGGGCCTCCAGAGACGCTCCAGTGCCTGTTGGGGGATGACATTTCAGCAGGACAGGCACATGGGGGTACTTGCCTGTCCCATGCCCACAGTCATAACAGACTGTACCCCAAACACCTGGAGCACTGCACCCATATCCATGGGAGAAGCATAGAGCCTTATCCAAGGGCTGCCGAAGCCACGTTTCAAAATCTTTTTCAGAGACTTAAGGCAATTCACACAGAAACATGCTTGCACCATACTGATACACACGATGCACATAAAAGCCGGTCTGTCTTCCCGAGAGATGCGCTCTCCTGGAGTCTTTAATTACAGAGCATGCTCTATAACATTCCTTATTTATCTTTCACTAGAGGGAGTATTTCAATTCAGTTCTCTAGATCTCCTCCACCCTAGCTCCTACAAGGGTGATGTTTAGCTCTGCAGCTCTCCATAGAGCCTAAGTCTCTCCTTCAAATGACAGCATGCCACACAAATCAACCATGGAATTTCAGGCAGGAGGATATGTCAGCACCCCAGAGGCTGAGCCTCCAGTTCAAGCAGCTACTGCATTAATTCACTTAACAATCCTACCAGGTCTGCAGCATCCCAGCAGGAGCTTGCAGGGCTGAGCGGACACCTGGGCTTTGGGATAACACCCTGCCTGCTACGGGCCACCAGCAGGCTGACTGCCACACGTCCCCCGGCCTTGCAGGTTATTGGAAAGCCTGGCCAGCACATATCTGCACCCGAAGGAGTAAGCAAGCCTCTTCCTCCTCAGGGAACTCTCCTGCTGCAGCAGCCAGGCCTTACTGCAAGTTCACTGCCAAGTGAACAGTTCGCTCAGCTGGAACAGGCAAAGTCACATCAAATACA
This sequence comes from Rhynchotus rufescens, assembly GCA_032273925.1. Classification (NCBI taxonomy): domain Eukaryota; kingdom Metazoa; phylum Chordata; class Aves; order Tinamiformes; family Tinamidae; genus Rhynchotus; species Rhynchotus rufescens. The sequence goes on along the minus strand of JAVCKT010027788.1, from coordinate 19,231 downwards.
TGACTGAAGGTTCCTTTCTTCCCCGTTTCTAATTTAGGTTGGCAAATAGGCTTCCCATCCACACGCTCAGCCTTACGGCGCTATGGCACCTATCAGGTAAGGGACTGCTGCAACTTGGGACCTTTTTTCCTTTTAACATTACTAATATTACCTGAGTTGCATCTGTCTTGCTTCTTCACAGGAGGCACTTGGGCATAATGATTTGAAGGCATTTGATTCTGAAGCCTTGCACAAAAAGGTAATCTGCACTGCAGAGCCCTGAGCAGTGACTCGTCCCGGGAGAGCCTTCGCTCCCGGCCTTTCTTGTCGGTACCTGTGCAAACCTCTCCCCGGGCCACGCGAGGGTTTGCCAGGTTTTGGCACAATGCAGCCAATACACCGCAGTTAAGCTCCAAGTCAAACCTGACTGTGCCAATGCCCGATACCCTTTTTAGCAAGTGAACAAAGTATTTAAGGACATCTGTCCTTCCCCAGATAGCTCCTAGAGAGGAAGGTCTAACCAGCAGCTCTTTCTTTGGGAGCTTTTGGCTGGCACTACACACACTCCATATAGAAGCACAAAGTCACGACTTCTGACCGATAAATATCACATCGCAGCTAAATAGATCTGGCGACTCCTGGCCCAATTTTTTTGCACCCAGACCCATTTCCCCTCTCTGAGCAGCTGAAGTATCTTAAATGAAACTGACCCAAGATAATCATCTAGTTTTATTACTGAGCAGTGATACATAATTTGGCATTTCATAGGAAACAAATGCAGAGAGCTACCAGGATATTCACAAGGTACTGAGCTAATAAGATGCAGTCAAAACCACACAACTTCTGCAACATTTTACCAGCTGCTGCAAAGTGAGAGATGTAGCATGAGCCTGTGCATTTATACCAGCTAACTGAAAGCTCCAGGCACTAATTCCACCCAAAAGACCCAAACACAGACACATTCAGGGCAGGCAGAGCAAGCCCTGATAAGCCCATTAAGCACAACAGCTACAGTTTCCACAAGAAACTAAGTCATTTCTTTTACAGTCAAATAGCTGGGCCGAGAGCCCCAGTCCGAGACACGGGTCAAACACGGAGTTGGAGCTCATGTCAAGAGCAGCCCATACTGCAGCAGTCCCGACTCCTTCCAGTCCCCTTCATACTTTAAGTAATCCACTGGCACTAGTCCATTATCTGAACTTAACCACCTGCCATCTTAAAAAGAAAACTAACAAAAAACCCCATGCTAAGTCAGTGGGGTTAACTGACTAACCCAGTTTGAGTTTCTTTTCGCATGTACCTAGCCGAGAAATCACCTTTACCTGCCAGAGATGAGTTTAGGCATCTGCTTCCTTCAAGCGCTTCATTCTTGAGACGGGAAGTCCCTGGAGCTCTCTGCCTCGCTTCAACTGCTTAAAGAACACAGAAACAAGCAACACAAACAAGCTTCTTAGAAGAATATAGATCTGGACCTTGTGCCATTTAGGGGTACACCAGCCACGTGCAGAAGGCAAGTACAGACTAGGTCTCACTTTTTAGGGGAGAAATCAAGTTCACCCTTAAGCATCCTCATCTCTGTGCTGTCACATGCGGACAGAGGACCGGGACAGGCCAAAGCGTAGCCTGGCACAGCCTGCCGAGGGCCAGGCTACCCGATAGCCAGGCTGAGAACAAGCAATGCCACTCATGTTTCTGGAGTGTCCATCTGCATGACATCTTGCAGACAAAGGCCTAGCCCTGAGATTTTTGGGGGAAGAGCATGGCGGCCTGAGCAACAGAACAGAGGCTTCTGCCACAAGCTTGTTGCTGTCATTTAACCCCTCCTTTCAAATGGGCCTGAGAAAACCACAATGAGTGAACCTGAGCAGTGTGATTTTGCCCAGCTGTGACTCCTTGGTGCCTCAGGTTCTTCTGTTGGAAAGACTTAACTGACACTTTACAAGACCTCTCAGCAGGGTAGTGCCAAGGCCTCTATGGACACCACCTGAGCAGACAGCTCCATACTGAATGCTTGTAAAGATCCATGAGCCCTATATGTACTACTAGCCAAGCTATCTCCCTCGCAGCACCCTCCTCTCCTCTGGGGAATCTCCCACAGACACCAGTAGAAGCTTCCAGTCTAGTCACATACCCCATAGAGTGGGCATTCCTCATGCTCTCTGGCAGCTGAGAGTGACATAAATCACAGGTAGCTCTGTTACTCCTTCTGTGCTCAAAAGCTAGCCACAGACTTACCAGGATCACATAGGGGTTTCCTTCAAGTTCAGGCACACTCCTCACTCAAGTGCCAGCAGTCTGTGCCTTCACTACAAACCTGTAAAGAAAAGGGGAGAGAATACAGACCACATGTGTCCCGGACACACCGGGGCAGCTATAGAAAAGCCACAACTGTGACTGTAGACTAAGAACTGTCACTGCCCCGGAAGCACTAGCCTTCTGGTCAGGGGACAGGATCTCTTGTGGATTAGGTAAATGCACAATACTCAACATTATAGATGGACATGCAGCCTCTGTGCTGGAAGACTGCAACTGAAGATGCTTAGTCCTTAGACTCCTCTGCAAGTTAAGTGGTGGCTCTTAATGCAAAAAGCTATTACCAGAATTAAATACCAGCAAGAGCTCTCTGAACACTTGCTAAGTGGCAGCCTATGCTAGACATCAAGGTATTGGCAGAGTAGTACACCCTATTCTGCTTGGAACCCTTCAGAGATAAGATAACAAGTCTTGAAGAACATGACTGAAGCCTTAGTCCCTGGAAGCGTTGGGGGAAAATAAGAAAGTCTGGTTACTTAACTGTCACGATGAAAATTATCTAATGGAAGAGAATTAACTTGAAGGGAACACTGCAGCTCAATGAAATTCCACTACACTTTATTAGGTGTGGCCAATTACTTCCAGTGTAAGTCAACTAAACAGTTTAAGGCAGGTTAGCAGAAAGTTAATCCGGGTGTATGACCAAGCAAGGGAAGATCAGTTTCCCACAAAGCAATCACAATTTGGAAGCAACTTCAGGGAGTTCTCAGACCCTGAGATCCTTGGGGCCTCCCACCTCCAACACTGGTACGACCCAGAGCTCCAATGACAGTGCTCAATATTAACTCTGTAGAACAGTGTTTTATTCCCAACTCCACCAGAGCTAGCCTCAAAATACACTTTCGAGCTACACAGCAGCTGCGGGAAGATGTCACAAGCCGCCCAGTAGCCAGCGCCTTCCTACCAACTCCCTGCCACTAAGCGTCACAGCCCTATGGCAGTTCCAGTAGGAGTTAGCACTGCGCACCAACGTCAGGGAAAGGGGGGGACTGACACCATGCACCTCCATCGCTGGTGCGAGTTTTGGGTCAATTTGAGTCCGGTTCTTATCAAAACCTCCCCATGAGTTCAGAGTTTATCTAACCCCTACAGACAAAGCCACAATTTCTCCTTCTAGAAAAACCTGACAGTACAAAAGGGTCCAGAAAAATCTATTGCATCAGCATGCAGAACGTGGAGAGCCTCATCCTATCTGCCATGCCTAACACCAACAGGAACAGAACATGCATCTTGTTCTGAAGCTGCGGTAGCCATGAGACATGCAACAAGTCTCCAAGGGACCATTTACTTCTCCGCACCAAGCACGAGTGGACTGGCCTACGTGATAACCTGAGGAAACAGAGCATGAAAAAGCCTTGAACTTGCAGTAACCAGCACAACTGCTTCTGCATGGATGCCCTGAGCCTAACGAGCACTCCCATCTCCATCAGAGCCCCACCTTCTACCTCTTTGCTAGGCTTGAGGTTTTCCATCTCTCAGAAAGAGTTGGACCCACTTGGGGTGCTGACAGGAACCCACAGGGCACCTACGAGCAGTCCTTCTAGGGCTGTCCGCATCCTCCCCTGCATTTTGGTGGTTTGGGCTGGGAGGGAGAGGGCAGACCAGTTGAGTGAAGCTCAACTATCTGGAACAGCGTGATGAGCGCACACTCGGTCTCGCCGTAGCTGGGCGAAACTGGGCTGGGTGCCGCATTACCCTGTGGGCCGTAAACACCTGACAAAGATCCAAGGAGACACTGATAAGCCCCCCAGGGTTTCTCAGGCCAGCCTGTCACTTAGGATAAGAATCACAGAAGAAATAGCTCCACCTTACCCAAACTGTGCATTGAACATAAGTCAGTCAAGCGCCTCGGCATTTCCACTCGACCTACAATTGTTTAACCGAGAAGCTGAAGCACACAAGTAGGCCACAGGTTTTTAGCTTAACATGAAGAACATATATTCACCAGAAATGCTACCAAGACCAAAAATAACAGAGCTGGTAGTTGTATGCTTCACATACAGCTAGGTTAAAGTTTCATTTAAGGAGAAGTTTGTCGTCATATCGCTCTTTGAGAGTCTTCAGTCACAGTAAGAAGACTCAAGGACAGACTTTTGTGACAGGAAACCCATTCCTCAAAGCAAGGTTTGGGGCCAGTTACAATAGTGATTATAAATATTGCTCGAGCCATTACTACAAAACACTTCTAGAGCAAAGTCAGAGGTTTTAATACCTCAAGATGCTCCTAACTCCTTAAACTGAGACTACTACATCAAATGAAGATGAGAAACATGAAAGCGTCCAAATAGCTGCGCACTAGATACCTGCGCTGAGCTGCATGCCAAAAACGGTTGTCACTAATGCCAGCCCAGATGAACAGAACTAGAGCACTGTAGATGGTGTTCTCCTAAACAGTAATACTTGCTCTAAAGATCTGAGAAGTACTTCCCCCACATTGGGGGAAAACCTCTCCCCATCTTCGGCATTGAGGTCCAAGCCATCACAATAGGCCTCACCCAGTGGAAATCCTAATCAGGAGGAGGAGAGCTGCATGACACACCATTAGACACACGCATAAAAGAAGTCCTGGAGCGGTAAGTCTCACGCTCCAATCTGCATTCACACAATAAAGCCCATCACTTGAGCGGCAGAGGCAAGATTAAGATGAAGTTTACCATTACACGCTCCTAGATCCGAGTTGCTTGTCCAGACTTGACTCAGTAAGGGTCCAACAACCACTCTCTGCTTAACTGGCAGTTAGGTTTCATGTTTTGCACTTGAGATATGCAGGTTATACAATTCCCAAAACAGACTCCTGTAAAGATCAAGGAAGTACATGAATGCAGCAAACATGCCCAGGGTGAGGCAAAGCCAGTTGGCAACACCAAGATAAGAGCCCCCGTGACCACTGGCAGACCTATCAGACCAACTCTTGCTTTTACTACCCCTTATATTATCTATTCCCCAGAGCAGACCCCGGTAGGCAAGGGCAGTGCCTAGAACCCATCAATGTTTCAGAGAACACAAGTTTCAGAAGATTCAACAACAAAAACCTACAGAGAAGTAGGCAACTTTCTACAACTAAGCCCCAACCAGTACAGCAAAAGCCTCTTGGACTTGGGGCTTTTTGGATGGGCTTCACAGTGTGCACCTGCAGTCTGTACCAAACCTCCTTCCCTTGTCTTTCAGGGACCATTAGCCACAAGCAGCAGCAAGACAGATGTGACAGAGCATCATAAGTTCCGTAAGTTTCCATAGCTTGTCCTCGAGGGAGCTGCGGACTTCAGCTTGAGGCCTAGGTTGCCAGGACTAGATATTAGCTTTCAAGCACCGCCCGTTTTCTTTCTCTCCCAGAAAATTTTGCTCAAAGGACTACTGTTTTTTTCCACACTCTTCCTTGGGGCTGACATGATGAGCTGTCTGAGGGCCCTGGTGCAGAAGGGTGTTGGTACAGGATGAACACGGTTTGTGCATGAGCTCAGTGGAATCAATCCTTGTTTCTGAGCGAGTGCTCATCCTTGAGTAATTGCTTGGCTGCTGGCAGCAAAAGGCTCACGGCACTATGAAACAGGTGGTCTGAAAATCACCCCCTTTCCTCGAGTCCGCAGATCCTACCAGCTAAGCAGGACTCATGCAGCAAGAATTTCCCACTTATTTCCTTGCCATGTTTCTGCCAACAAGGGAGAAGCAAGGAGACAGGGTGGCTGGTTGCTCAGTATTTTTGCTCACTGCTTCCATGGTGCATTTGATCAAACAATAAAGTGCCACTGGATTTGCACAAGCCTTAAATCAGGCGGCCTCGCAACACCCCCACACAGCTAAGAAAAGGACATGGGCTCATGCCACCCACCACTGAAACGGACACCTCTGGGCTGGAGCCGAGCAGCTGCGTGACACCCTGCAGCAACACTTCACAGCAGTTTAGGGTAGAAAGTGATTAACCTTTGGCTGAATCCCCTTAGCTTCAGCATGCGGAGCTGGCTCTGTTTTGCTCTCCACCCCCACCTGTACAACTCTGGTGTTCTCATTACCTCGCTGTCCTGAGACAGTAGCTCCCAGGCTAGTGGAGGACCTTGCTTCTGGGCTGTTTAGTCAAACATCCCTTTTGTCTCTTACCGCTAATCCAAGCGGCAGCAGCCAGGTCGACGAGTTGCCACGAGACTCCTGTGCACAGATCCCCAGGGAATGCTTCAGGCGAAGAAAGGCACTTCTCCGTTCATTGCTGAAGTCCTTCCACATTGGCAGGAAGCTCGGCACTCCATTTCCTGTGCTTACGCAGAGCCTCCAGATCCTGACCTAGGACACAGCGTACCAGGATTTAATCTCCAAGCTTGGTAGCTAAAACCTGAAACTCCCAGTAGAGCCATGTGTCCCTTAAGTTAAGCCTTGAATGAGCATCTTGAAACAACTCCAGAATTACACAGCAGATAAAGGCAGAACCACCAATATGACCCCAGCCTGACTCACCAGGTGGGACACATCCCACCTCGTCCCAGACAAACTCCCAAGCTCATCTGCCTTGTAGCCAGAGAGGGGACTCATCTCAACCCAGGACTACATGTAGTAGGGAAATCCGGCCCTTGATAGACCAGTTTGTCTGCCACTTAGGCAGCCTCCAGTCAGCTAGCTAGCCCACAGACATCTAAGCTCCTGCAAACTGCCCCTGTGGCCATCCTTGCAGCCCAACCATCTCTATAGAGTCAAATTCATCTCTGTAGGGTAAAAGCTGAAGTGTCACTTCCCTTTCTTAAAGTTCTGCCGCCTCGCAAGAATATTCTAAGTGGGAAGAAATCATCGTGCACAAACCATTAATATGCTACCAGTGGCCTTAAGGGCAAAGGAATCCATAAAACCTCTAAACATTCCTTGAGGCTGGTACCCTAGACAGTATTCACAGTTTAGGGAACAGCTTGATGTCAGCCCCCGCAAACTGACCTTGACAAAACAAGGAAACATTTGCACATTACAGTCATGTTCCTGCTCTGAGTAATCCAGCACTCCAACTTAATGCTCCATTTTGTTGGTGGAACAAAACATCTTACGCTAATACATTAAACGCAAATAACTAAACCACATTAAAATGATATTGGAGAGATTTTTTCAGTCCATTTAATAAGATCCTTCTACCCATGGAATTTCACCCTTTTGTTTGTCGTCACGTCTCTCCTGCATAATTGGCAATTATACACATTATAACATTTTCCAATATATCAGAAGTAAAGTACGTATTCTTAGGCTGAAAAAGGAGGGAATATTTTTGTGGGAAACAACCTAGCATGGCTCTTTTACAGTCACTCACGTTTCAGTAAAGAGAGAGAGAGGCGCTCTACATTTCCAGGCAACTTACCTTACAATAAAACCTTCCTTTCTTTTACTGCCAAAGGAGAGCACCTGTTGTAAAACCCCATGCATCACCACCATGGAGCAAGTCTCCCAGAAGTCAGTACCTACAGATATGGCTCACCACAGACACAAAAGCGGTCGAGAGCTGCCCACCGGCCAGGGAGGGAAGGGGCCCGTGCTCCTAGTCAGGGTGCCCTTACAAAGAGAAAGCACTCGGCAGCTCTTTGGAAGAATCACACTATAAAACAAAGCCTAGCAAAGAGCCAGAAATGGGAGTCGTTAGGAAGACAAGTCTGTAAACAGTTCTACTAAAAAGCTTGTAAAGAAGGGTAACACTGAGCTTGTAGAGATTTATCATCTCTATGTTGCTTGTCTTGCAGCTCAACTGAAGCCTTATAAATACAGACTCAAGTAACTTAAGAGAAAGAGACCAGGGTCTCATCTTTGTGACTTACAAACAAGTTAGATGAGGTATCTTACTTATGATATCTCAGATAGACCAATCTACTGGATAGATACCCTTGTTAGTGTACTATCTACTTATCTACTGGTACCTATCTACTGGATTCGGTCATTTAAGCCATAGCTTCAGAAAAAGGGAAGCCAAAATATCCTAAAAGACTAGTCAGGGCTCAAGAGTCCAGTGCAGGGAAGATACTGACTTCTCTAACAAAGCACCTGTTTCTAGCCCAGGTGGATGTAGAGTTGCAAACTGCAATAACAGGCTTTTGAGCTAAGCTAATCACTGTCTGTGGAGTCAGTCTTCCTTTGCCACAGCAAGGGTCAAGAGGAAAAGCAGAAACACAAAGGATAAACTGAAGCTTTACCAGGTCTTTGAAGCTCTCCAGCCACATGTTTTTCAAGGATCCCCAGGCAACAGGAGAAATGTGATATCCAAGTTCATATAGCACATGGCTCTGCAAATGTGCCCAGAATTAGCACATTCACATGAATAGAAGCGTAGGTACCGAAGCAGGCCATATATCCATCCATATTTATACTACGCTTCTTAGTACTCAGCATTCACAGAAAATCCTGTCTAGTTGTCTCCCTGCAAACACTGCACTCTTAGGTTTGCTCATTATACTAATTAGCTCATGAGTAAGAGTCTTGAATAGTTCAAGTTCAATCTCGTTCTCCGCAACCAAAACAAGCAACCCACAAACCCAAACAAAAAAACAAACAACAAAAAGCCAGCCAGCCACACTTGCACCTCACTACCCCCTCAGGAAGGCAGCATGTCACTCCCCACTCCCAGCACTCCAGCAGAGCTGTCTGCCTTACTGGACATTCAGCTCCTTACAAGCTATCCCCTCAGCTAGTTCTCCAGGATACAGCCCAGTCCCTCAGCAGGAGCCTGGCTTTGAGGTAGCACACCCTTGCCTCAACACTCAAGCCCAGATAGGAACCTATTTTACTCTCAAAGTTACAGTTGATGAACAGTTTCGCAGCATCCCGAGCAGACCAGTTAGAGCCCTCAGGCAGAAGACAAGGCATAAATCTCTAGGACGGTTCATGCCCACTGCTCAGATGGGCAAGCTGGGTGCTCAGAGGTGAGCAATCGCATGGCATAGACTTCACCACTGGTCAAGAACACATTTGTCTGACAGAGGTTTGCAGCACTTAGGTTGACATCTGAGGACTGCAGCTTTTCAAGACACAAGCAGGATGGCTTGAAGCACGTTTCTCCCAAGATAAGGGTGACACTGTGTGCTCCCCATCCCAGTCAGCAGCCTCCAGCAACCACACAGCCAGGCACATAGGCTGTCCCAGTTTACCCGGGGCATGCAGCAATTCTCCTGCTAGTGCAAAACCTGAAAGCAAACAAAGCTCAGGAGATGCATTCAGTCTGGTGTTATTTGACAAGGCTGCAAACAAGCCTTAAACTAGTGCAAAACTCATTTAACAACTCCAAAAAGCTCCCGAAACATCTACAGAGTGCTCTTTCATTCCCGCTTCCCCTTACATGGGCAGGTGCAGACAGTAAGGCAGGAGTGTAGAAAGAAACTCTTAACCCTCCAGACAGTATAGTCTCCCAAGCTGGCGCTGTAGTCAAAGAGCAGAGTCAATATACCAGCCCTTTTTTGTCTGTCATCATCCCGGCCTTATTGTCGTGGGCTTTGCTTTGTTCGCTCCGAGCGGGCATGCTCCGATTCCCAGGCACATGCCAGCAAGCCTGCTGGCACACCGCCCACCCTAAGCGCCGTGCAGGCAGGGTGGCGCCTCCAATACTTAAAACAATATTTGGCGTTTTACATCATCGTGGGCCTGCAGATTGCTTTGCAAATCCATGAAGGAACAGTGGATCAGCATGCGTTTCACTAATGCTACACCAGGAAATAATGCATAGGGAGACAGATTAGTGCAGAGCACACAAAATAGCAGCCACCATCAGCTATAGAACAGTGGGTAGCCTGCAAAACAGAGCTCATTCCAGGCTCCATCGTGCACCTAACAATGCACTCGGAGAAAAGCACATATAAAAGGAAAACTGCAAAAGCAGTAGATGCAGCTCTAACCTCTCAAAGGGGATCCTTGAACAAGTCCTTTAGGGAACTGCTTGAATGAAATATTGCTCAAAGTTCGCTAAAAAAGTCATTGGAGTGATTGTTTTCAGAAAAAGCATGATTACACATTTACAACTGAAGTGCATGTCTCAGAGCACATCAGGATAGCCTGGGAGTGCTGCGCTTGCACAGATACTCACACTACAGACCTCACCAGCAACTTCAAGATTGTCCTTGTAGGATAGCTTTGGAATTGATACTCCTGTCACTGAAGTCAAATACCTTAGCAAGACCTGTGGAAGCATCACAAAAAATAGATCCAAGAAGAATATCATAAGCGAGGAGAAAAAGATGGTATGTAGGAGCAAAGAATGCTTTAAACCACAGAATTTGCCGTAGTGCACAAATAAACCTTGTTACTGACATTAGTCAAGTTAGTTCTGCAAGATCAGAGTCAGACTTTCTTTTCAACTGCCTTGGGTATCTGCTACTGGTGAAGATGGCTGCATGAGCTAGAACTGCTTCCAGCAGATAAGCTGGATGATTTAAGAGTCTGCAGTGGACCATCAGGTCTACAAACACTAGAGGCAAGCAATAATCTAGAGCAAAATTCCCTTAATGCTACTTCTAAGACTAAATCATAAAGGAGAAGTCAAGTCTTGATCCTTCATCACAGCTCCTTATTTGTTGCTTAGGACTAATGGACTAAACACTGCAGGTACCTTAACTGCCTCTTCCTGGAGCTGCCAGGTACACAGAACCTTATCAGCCATTTCATACAAGTCATTCCAGGCAACCTCAACCGCATGGGGCACCTCAACTCAACCTCGCAAAACCCAATGCCGTGCTTTTCTTTAGGAAGACATGAAAGTTAAAAAAAAAAATCCCCCAAACTGAAGCAAAGCTCAGTTTCAGAAGGCATTGTGCTTCCTTCATACTGTTAGGGAATTCGGGGTCAATCAGGCTTTTCTCTCATCTGTTCAGGCACCAAACAGTAAAGTTACTCATACTGCTCTAGTTTTCTGCTGAAGCTTGTTCAAAGGAAGTTTTATCCTCTACTCTTCATTAGCAAGATTCTCCTCAGTATGGCAAGAACATCCTTCAACAAGACAAGGACTAATCTAAACGTTGAAACCAACTGCTTAAGAGTCTTTACCCACCCCTTTAGGTGACTCTTCATATTACAAAGAAGCAGAGAAGACTTTGAATAAAACATGTTCTACTGCCATATCAGACAGTGTTAGTACCTCAAGTACTGTACAGTCACCTTTTTTGCACTGAGCTGTTCTCCAGTTAAGGGTATTTTAATACTATTTTTGCCTGTAGAGGCTTCCAACTGTTGTGGAATGTAGACTACATGTAAAGCAACATTTGTGCTTGAAGTAGACATAGTCTTACCCTACGAGTCCACAATTATTTCCTCTCAAATTTGATGGGGACACGTGTGTTACTTTATAGTGTGATCCATTTCACCTGTGCTCCGGCAAGGTAGGTAATCCAATATTGTTCCAGTTTCATAGGAATCCAGGCAATTTGAATTAATAGCATACAAGTATAGCACTTGCCATAAACACTGAACAGTTGCTTTATTGCACTTGTCAAGTGCATTCCTCTCTTTGGTCACAGCTATGGTCAGACAAAGAATTCAACAAAAAATTAACAAGCTATTCACAGTAAAAAGGAAGGCAAAGTCACAAAACCAGAGAGTTTTGAGAATGCATCACATACTGACTAAGAATGAAAACATTCTGGAAAAGCCTAAGAAACCAAATACATGCAAGGCCCTTACAGCTCCCCAGCCCTTGTTCAACATATCTCCCACAGGGAAATTTGCCCTGGGGATACTCTTCCCTCCCCCTTACTCCTCCACTCCATTGAAGTACACACAAATATCTGAGCAGCTTGGCAAGCACTTCGGTTGCTTTTACCAAGCATTTTTGCACTCTTTCCAGCTTTAGGTTCTCTGTCACACCAACTAGCTTTGAGAAGGCCTTTGCCATCCCAGTTCATCAACTTGACAAACTTACAGACCACCTCAAGGTGGGTGCTTGGTGGTCCTGGGGTGCAGGTGGCCGGCAGGGGTGACATGGCTGTGCTCCCCACTTTCAAAGTGCTCCCTTTCCCTCAGTTTTTGCCATCGTCTCCGGTCATCCCATCCACCCTACAGTGATGAGGTGAATAATTCAGGAGATCCCTTACCGTGTTCCTCATAGGGTCAAGTGTCAAACTGCTGACTGTTTGAGCTCACTTTGAATAAAGGCTGCTTGCAGAGAACAGCATGCATCTGGACAGCAGTTTGGAAGACTAACCCCAAAAATCACATGTTCCTGTGACTGCTCCAAAAGGTACCCCTTGGGCAAACCCTTTAAGGGCAAGAGGCTACACTTACCACCGCCAGCATTTCTTCATCTCCAAGTCCAGAAAGCTTTTGCCCTACTATTAGCAAGAACAGCAGGTGCTATCAGACACCTGGAAGAGCTTCACTCACTGTCACCTTCTGCACTTCATGGCATCTCTTCCTGCTCCCAGAGGGAGTTCCCTACACAGTACAGAAACTATCCCTCACACTGGGCAGAAAGGCTACTAGGTCACACAGCTACCTACAGGAGCAGCCACTGCTTAACAGCCACTGAAAGGAAGTTTCAAGGACAGTTAGATAGGCAGGATATCAGATCAGGTGTCAATAGAAGCAACCTTGTTTAACTGCTTCCCCTTCAGTCAACAAGTAGCATTATTGCAGGGCTACCCACTGTGGAAGACAGCACTGAGCTTTGCAATTCATGGCATTTGGAAGAAAAGGTCACACTTGCAGAGCTACCTTCAAGAGCACTGATAAATGCATTGGGGCTAGGCATTAGCAGAGGGTGGAATAGGGAACCAAGATGATGGAATTCCATCTGGAGAAGAGGGAACGGACATGACACAGGACAAGAGCTTGTCCTATTGAAGGAATGACAAGGGGGAAGGATAAAAGTAATAGCTGTGCACAGGCAACGCCATTGTTGAGGTTCTTGCCCAGCATGACTCGCACAAATAGAGCTATCCATACTAGGCCTAGCCTCAAGCACCAGCTTACCCTGCAGAGCAGAGGGCTGCTGCGCCCATGCAGAGCACAGTTCAAGTGGATAGGTCTGCCCCAAGCTGCCAAACCTCAAAACACATCAGCCTAGCTAGTCTGTCTGCAGGACAAACACCAAGACACCAAATAAATCCCATTTCTTCAACACTAGTAAGAGAAAAAGGCTGGTAGTAGTCATTTTTAAGACAAATCTTTGATCCTTCAGCTGTATCAGCTACAACTGATCTGAACGAACCCCACACCTGCTCTAGTAGACACACACAGCTTGCCAGGGCCCCTATCAAACTTGCAGATTAGTGTTTTGAGGCAGCAAGGTGGCACAGAGTGCAATTTCTTCTGCTTTTACTGCACTGACCTCTGAACCTTACTCCTATAACTTGAGGACCAGCTGTGTATTTAGACTCATGACACCACAGCAAGCACCTCTGACAGAGGAGCAGAGAGTCATTCCTCTGGGTGATTAGCACTGCCATCAAGGAGGCTGTGGAGGTGGTGGGGAAACCTGCTGCCCCCGGCCTGAAACAGGTGCACACTCCTGCCACCTCCCAACAGGTGTCCTGGACACCGCTCAGGATAGCCCTGCCAACTCATCTACCTGTAAGGGCAACACTAACCTACAGGAGACTTCCAGCAGCTTGTTTTCGTCCCAATGGTTGCTGTCAAAGGTTTGTTTTCTTCCAGGAGGAGAGGAAGGTTTCAACTAGTGTGCTAGGATCACAGCAGAACATTCTATTTAAGAATAGAAATCTTCCTGTACTAAGTAAGAAGTTGTGAAAAATAAAGCTAAGTTGAAGTCACCAAATAAAACAGAATTTCTTCGCCTTTTCGTCTGCCAAAGGTCTAGCCAGGAATTCCCCCCATGTACAAATTAAGAGTCATAATATAGAATAATGCTCACGAAGTTCATTAAAATGAGCAGTTTAAGAATGTTTCAAGACATGCAATCCTCGTCAGTCATGGATGTGCTTCAATAATCCTGCAAGCCCAAAGGTCCATACAAAACACCCCTGAACGTTGCCTGTCACTTGAGAAGGAAAGGGACCCTCCAGCATATTAGCATTTTGGCCCTGAGCCAAGAGAGCACTTAAGCACATGCTTAACTTTAAGCACATGAGTGCTCCCACCCACATAAAAGGTCCACTTATGCACTG
>JAVCKT010027787.1:0-12837 GCA_032273925.1 Rhynchotus rufescens | reverse complement strand
AGAGATGAACAAACGATGATGGATGAGTCCTTCACTAGAAATACTGTAAATTAGGCCCTGCTAAGAAGACATCACTCCTTTAGCAAGGAAGAGCTAGACTTGAAGCAGAAGGGAGATGTTACAGTTTCTACTCCTATTTGCAGAAGATCTGTTTTTCATCTGCCAAAGACGGCAAGTTCTTTTCCCTACTGATATTCAAAACAAGAACTCCTCAAGCCACGACACTACCTTGAGGAAACCCTTCTGGATGCCTTTCACGGACATCATGGTCTTGCAGAGTCCAAGTGCAGCTCAGCAATGTTTTCCAGACTACTTCTACATCCACAGCTGTAGAACCCACATCTTGTTCAGAGCTCCCCAAAGATGTCTTTCTAAAAAGCTGGCAGAGAGACAGGGTTTTTCTGCTGTGGACCCCTTTACAACACGGTCAAGAGTGATGCTGGGACAGCTGAGAGGTACAGGTGCAAATCTCAAGAATCCCCCAAGCAAAATATCTCCCATAGAAGAAAAACTAGGTGGCCTTAACTCTGCCTTTCCACTTCAGCCTCTAGATTTTATGAATGGTTGAAACAGAGCTGACCAAAGCTACGTAACAGCGCGTTTCATGGCACAGCCCCAGCTACTGCCCAGTTTCCAGTGGTAAAAGACTTACTTACAGACTCATCAAGGTATCATTCAGAGGCCTATTCTATTTGCTTTGTTACTGCACTATGAGTTACAATTTTTGAGCACTACAAATGAAATATGACGGTGATCTCTCACCAGCCATCACAGACCAGCAAGAAGGCCTCAGCATCACCCCCGGCCCACCCTGCACACTGCAAGACCTATTTCAGCACAGCATGGACACGCACGAGCCACGGTTTCCATCTGATACTGGCACTTCGGGGGCAGACACACCACTCGCCATTACTCTGACGCTTAACTGAAGAACAAAAATACACTGGCCTTTCCAGGCCAAGGCCTAAGAGCGGCTCTGCAGAGAGAACCCGGGAGCAGTTTGAAGCCCTTTTCTGTAGGGCAGAATGGTGAGGTTTGCCATCAGGAAGAGGGAGGCATGGGGTGAGAGGCAAGCTAATAAGCTCTGCAAGGAGGCCACGGCAGAGATCAGTGGGGAAGGAGGCATGCCAGGTGCCCTGAGGGTGTGAGGAAGCTGCAACTCGCTTTGTTTAGAAATGGCAACTTGATATGGACACCAAGGGCTGTCCACACGTGTTTATCTCTTGGCATCGTTTGGATAGCAAACCCCAGAGAACACACGAGATACACAGTTTGCCTCTGCATTACACAGAAATTACATTAATCTTGGTTTCATGCTACAGCTCTTCCTTCCTCCTGACTTGGGTTTGTAATCAGAGAAGGAAAGCAATTTAATTTCATATCTTAAAAAGAAAAAAACGCCCTCAGAACCACTTGATATTACCTAGAGGAGCACCGTGAGTTACTCATTCATCTCAGCATGCTGGCCAATTTTAGCCCAATAAATTAGAAGTGTTCTAACAGAATTTTTGAGCATGCAAAAACCCTCTTGAAAGGATAAATTAAAAGTTCCAAAACAAAAGACTGCATGCAACAGATCAAATTGTTGATGGCTAGGAAATGCTACTTGACTTGATCTATATTCAGTATAAGAATGGAAAAGAAGTAAGGAATCCTTTCCTCTTCTCAGCAGCAGCTTTTTGCTTCAGCTCCTATGTCCAGTCTCAGATACTCTGATCTGATAAAAGTTTTCCCTCCTTTTCCCCTAGGGATGAGAAAGCTGTAGTGGACAGAGGGGCTATTCGGAGGAAGTTCATTGAGAATTAAAGGCATTTGACTTGTTTTAAGTGTCAGCCAAGAAGATGAGGCCAAAATACTAGCTGGGCCACTGAAATGGCATCCAGCAGCACAAGCACCATCTCCATAAGCAACAGGATTGTAGATGTGCTCCTGGTCTCCCTTACAAACAGGCGTCCGTGCCTAACAGGATGACACACTTGGCAGACGGGTTACCAGGCACACAGCTTCAGGAGAACAGCAAGCCAGTGGATAAGAGACAGGAATGGTGCAGGTCCAGCCTCCAGGAGATCACGACAAAGGATTTAGCAATGTCACTGCAAATCAGAGAGCTTTTTACTGGTATCTAATTGGATTCGCAAAGCCAAGAGAAGGGTCAAAGTGACACTCTTTGTTTGAAGGGCAAATGCTTCCTGCACTTTCCACGGAAAGAGCTCCCTAGACAGAAGGGGGATCAACACGAAGTCAAGACAGGCATTTATCAGAGTTTATTTTTAATCTGCAAGGTACATCAAGAGGTCAATTGAGACGACAAGAGGCAGCCGAGCCAGCACTCTGCAGGCACCCGCTCTCGGAAGCCACCGATTTTTGCCTCAGAAGAAGCCCTCATCACCCTCCAGCCTCACGTTCAGCAATTTGTGGCTGGCCTCGACTGTATCTTTGAGATTGTCGCCAATCTGAAGTGAACAAATTCAAGTCCCAGACAACGTACACGTCCCTCATGCTTTAATTCTGGTATTTATTTCTCAGTTTTTCCTTCTCTGTAGCTCCAGGTCTTATCAAGCTGAAGCAGAGCAAAGCTGACAGGAATGCTCTTGCAGCTTTTGCCAGAAGTCTGAATAGAAACAGAGAAAAACTGAGCAGAGTATGCACAGTTTCCCTCTGTTGGTGCTTGCCAAATGCTCCACGTGGCAACACAGACAAACCAAATATGCCTGTAAAGTGCAGGAAAAAAATCACACCAATGTGTTTACACACACACACCCCACAAACAGGAGTGATTACGTAGCTTGACTATAGCATGGAATAAAGCATGGAATAAATGGCCCCACGTTATTTGATTTATGTTTGATAACTGAAAGTGAGAAACTAGAAAAGAGCAATGTATCAGCAATGGATACAAGAGCTGCAGAAAAGGCAAGGGAACAGGGACAAGAAAAAAAAAATGAGAAGAAAAATTAGCAAAATATATAGGACAGGCTCAGAAGTAATTTGAATCAGAGGAAGAAGATTTGAAGCTAGTGCAGAATTTGCCTGAGGAAGAGGAAATTTAGAACAGCAAGAGAAGAGAGATGTGTTCAGAATAACTCATTGGGGATGAAGGGAGAAGCTGAGCGCTCAAAGAGACACTGGCTCCAGAAGTCAACACAAGATCAAGGCACAAAGACTGGTCACCTTTCTAACATCCCTAACAGGGCCCAAGCCACAGAGAGGCTCAGCTGTATACATGCTGCCTCATGTAGTTAAGGAGGTATGGAAGGTATGCAAAAATAGTCTCTGCAGTTCTGCCATGAAGTACAGGAGAGGCATGCGTGGGATTGAAAGGAAGAACAAGCAGGGCTGAAATGAGATTCAAGGTGTTGTCTTCCTTTTCTACAAAACTCTTATTTCTCCCCCTTCAATCCCTTCTTCCCAGCACATAGAATACAAATAAGTTTCAAATACACAATATGTCGCTACTGCGCTGTATCTTGGGGCAAATAGAAAGATGGCAGGATCTAAAACTAGTCACCAAACCAGGGACACACTATAAGAAGGCAAAGAAAGGCACATACGTAGCTGCTATGACTTCCAGTAACAGCAGGAGAGTCTAGTGGTTATAGCCACAGTTAAAAACATCCTAACAGCATCATCTGCCCAATTCATGTGACTTACATACCTTCCACAGCCTTTTTTCCACTATTATTCACACTTTATCTAACTGAATTTTATGGTGAGGAAATTTAGTGCATGGATATATGTAAGAGAAACCAGTGGTTGCAAAAATTCACTGTTAACAACTGCAGTGGCCTCCACGGTAACAGAAATTAAAGAAAATGCAAGATCGTAGGAAAATCACCTGGAGAGGAAGGGAATAGAAATTCCTTATATTAGCTTTCGATCATCAAGTTCCTTGCTATCCTGATAAATACTCTTATGCAGTTTGGTATTTAACACACTTAATGAAGAAAATGCATTCTAAGAGAAAACAAAACCCCCAGACCACAGAGTTTAATACTAGTCCATGTTATTCACTGTGGGATCCCACTTCTCTCAGTCCTTCACTTCAAACTTGCCCTCCTTTGCACTTTCTAGTCACATCATTTCTTCCAGATTGACCTTGAATTTGACAACTCTAGGACTACACTAGATTCACAAATGTGATTAGGGTATGAAAACAAGATACATCACGAGGAAGGGGAGAAAGACCTTCCGCAGGCAGACTCCATCAATCATGCGACAGAACACAGCACATGAAAATAATTCCCAATTTGGTAGCGTTTAACAAACCCATCAGTCCAAATCTATATATAGAGCCAAGAGGGCAGCACCCTCTGCTGGGTAAGAAAATGCAGCTTCTCATGTCACTCCCCTCTGCCCTCCAAAGAACACATGGCTCCAAAGGGAGAAGGAACATATTTGCACATACTTATTTTACAAGCATCTTAAACATAATTTCCATATATGTGATAGGATGGAGTTATTTAGATCATAGGAACTGGCCAACAGAAGCTTCATTTCTGTAGTTTATACATTTAAAAGCAGAGAGAAAAAAATCCCATAGGTCTCCATAAGGGGGAGATGAATTAATACCCTGCATCTATACAAAGCACCAGAAAACCCAGTGTCCCTTATGCTCGGTAGTCAGCCAAGGTCTGGAAATAGCCAGAGCTCAGCAGCTGTATTCACAGCGTGCATTTAACATCTGACTCGTCTTACCACTATTCCATTAAATTCCCTGCCTCACGAGGTGCCCCTGGAGCACTCCAAGGGCTGGCTGCAGCTTTCTACCTGCACGGGGCTTCAGCACGACAGCGACTGCTGGCACGGCAGCAGAGCTGAGGGAAACAGGGCACAGCGTCAGAGTGCCCAGCACACGGCAGCCGATGACACAAAACACATGCAGCAATCATCATTAATTGCAAGTAATAGGGCCTTCTGGGAAGATCAGAGCCTTTGGCCTTTCTCTGCTAGCCCACCAGAAACACAAGACTGCAAGTAATGCTTCTGATTCACGTAGCATTATATATTATATATACAGAAGGAATCCCTTCTGTAGATCTCCAAATATTCACGGAGTTGGGCAACGAGCACCAGCTCAAGGTAACAGTTCAGTTTGCAGCAATCACTACAAAAGGCACTGCCAGGTCAATAGGTAAGATGCCAATATACAACCCCAGGAATCAGAGTCGTCTTAGCTTTGCTCCAAGTTCCTAGAATGAACTGGCAATAATAAGAACATACTGTGCTCCACGTACCTGTCTTTAAGAGCGGAAGACAACAGCACGGCTTCCAGTGAGGCTGCAGTAAAAGCTACCACTAAAGAGAAAGGGTGAAATCTGGGGATCTGATAAAGCTCTTGAGTTATAAGAGATGGATCCAAATCTCACGCCCTGGGCATGTAGTGCTTACAGAGCTGGAAGGCACTCACTGATCAAAGGCCTCTTCTATACAAGCTGCAGATTTCATTTTTCAAAATATTCCTTTGAGAGTTGAGGAAGAAGCAGAATTCAAGGTTTCTCTCACCTTCACTTTCTCCAACTGAGTTTCTTCAACATCCTATCATTCTCACCCTTGAATGGCCAAAAAAATACCAGACTTATTCAAATTTGGACCACTTAATAAATATAGTAGGGGGGAAGAGATGGAAGGGGTGGCGCGAAGCGTCTGCAAATTGAGATGTTCAATGCAGAAAAAGGGATGGGGAAAAAAGTACCATCAAATTATTTTCAAAACCAAGAGATTGCACATGATTTGCAATAAATCATGTACATGCATAGCTCCAGAACAAGATCTGTTTGCATCTTAAGAAAAAACATCTGAGGTTCCCCAAAGTAGAAAAACAAAGAGTTTTAAACTGCAATTAGCTGACAGAACGGTCATCCTATATATACAAAAAAAGGATAGAAGCTCTAGGATATTCACCTTCTTGCGCAGGAAAAGCCCTGAAGAATAGAGGTAACTTTTAAATCATCACTGCAGACCTCTACAGTAATGGCTAATCCTACCATATAGAGGCTGCTAGTTACAGGTCAGAATTTCAATACGAAAATTTAGTCAAGAGAAACTTTTAGTCAGAATTTCAATACGAAAATTTAGTCAAGAGAAACTTTTACATGTGTTCATCAATTTTTATCATCGTTTCTTCAAGTCAGAATAGCATAAAACTTCAAGTCATTTGGCCTAGAAGATGATAAAAGCTCAAAGTTTAACTTTGAATTCCAAGAGGGCAAAAGGAAAGGCTGAGAGACAAGAACCTGGCTAGAAGTTTTCAGACAAAAAAAAGAAGAAAAAAAAGTAAAAAGAAAAGGAGTTTCCCAACATCAAGGCACAAAACTAGCACAGGTACATGTAGGGCAGAAACAATCAGACTAGAGAGAAAAAAAAGCATCTTAAATGTTTCTTGCAGGAGAAAAAAGAATGCTACCTCTCATCCATGGTCAGGGAATAGAATAAATCAACTTCTCATTTGTTCAAGATAGATCATAAGTAATTAAGATTTTGCTTTTTGTGTGCTTTTTTTGGTAATTTCACAAGATTTCACTTGTTAATAAATTCACTTCTTAATAAATGGGATGGACAGTAACCAAAGCATCTCTCACGCCCTGAAAATCTGCCTGCCTATCTAGCAGACACACCTCCACCCTCCAAATACTCCCATAACATTGGCTTCTGGTGAAAAATAAACCCCTCAGTTCACTTCAAAACTATTCATAAATAAAGTAAAAGGGAGAGCTGAAAAAGCCCTCCACTCGACAGCCTGTCACCTATATAAAGCAGACCGGCTGAAGTCCAGAGACAAGCCCAGATGCTGTGTAAATCCCAAGACATCATAATACATCCCACTGTAAATCCCAAGACATCATAAACTCTAATTCACAAATGGCCACAGACTAATTACAGGCACAGAGAGATGTTGGAAATTGCTTTACCATTACTGATAAGGAAGAGGGCCTTCCCTTCCAGTCCTTCCTTCATTCTATAATTGGACAGACATTGCTCTTGAACTTTAATTAGCGAAGAGGAAGGAGCAACAGAAGAAATAAGGGAATTTTGATTATCTCCGACTCTGTGAGACAAGGACACAGAAGAGGTCAAGCAGCAGCTAACAAAATAGGATGTCTGTGCAGTAGATTCCCAATTTACATGCAGCCTAGTGCAGACGATGCTTTCCATGCTCTATCTACTCCACGGGCTAGAGGACTTAGCCCTGCAGGTATTTTAATTCACAAAATTTTATCAATGTGGCTCCAGTCCAGGAACAACGCAGGTCAACCATGACTGAAACTCATACGGTTTTCAGCTCCCCTTCAGCAGCTGGACTGTCACGGGTCTCAGCAAGAGCCTTATGCAGAGCACTGATAAGAGCAACAGACATCCTTGGAAAAGGAGGGCTTCTCAGTACCCAAAGATCTCTGGTTCCTCTAGAGGTCTTGTCCGTGAGTTTCTCTGGGAGAGATCCAAACATCTTAGCTCTTTACTAATATAGAATCCACAGGAGCAGAAAATCCATGCTGACAACATGACCCACTGCAACATAAAGCAACCACTGTCACCATAAAAACAACACCCAGGTACCCAGCGTGGCAAGGACAAGCAGACACCTCATTGCACTCGGAGACTTACATGACCTCTTAAGCAGCAAGACTGGTTTTCCCTATCCAAACTGGTTTGCAATGGCAAAATGCCCGAGCAAATCATCATGAACTGTCCAGATGAAGCTGCTGTCAACCCAAAAGTTACACAAAAAGAAACGGATGCTAAATAAATTCTACACAGATAAGTTCTTGCTGACATAAACTAAAACTTAAACTAGTTATTTGTTCTAATACAGATAGAAACCTATTGACAACTACTGAGAAAACAGCATTTGACCCTTCTAACGGTCTAACTGCAAAAATTTAGTGAAAAATCCAGTGTCTACATTCACACTGCATCGTGAACATAGCAAGACAAGATCCACTGGTTGATCCAGTTAAAGGCAATTTGCAGTATTACTGTCTTCTGCACCTTTTCCCAAGGGTCAGTTCTTCACGCTTGTAACTCAGGGCCAATGAAGGCCTGGACAAGCCTGTCCAGGGAGGTGATACAGATCCTCACAAGGACTATCTTACACTCCCAGCTACAGACGATGGCTGTTTCACATGCCCAGGCACTTCTGTGCTCTGCACAGGCTCTCTCCCTTCTTTACTTAAGCCAATGGCATAAGCACTGTTCCATGGGCCTGACACCTCTGACTGCAGGTGCTGCTGAAAAGACGTGTGTAAGTGTGGTGATCAGTAGGGAAAGTCCACACTGACACTGCTGGTTTGGGTGCTCCATGAGGCAACAACTGCTCTGAGAGCTGTGTCAAGGAACAGCATTAAAGGATATCTCACTTGATGGGTCACTTTTCTCTAGTACCAAATATCCTCCTAGGGCTGTACAAGTATCAGGAGTTGCACAGCTCGGTCTTCAGAAGTGGGCAGGTTTCCTTCCCCAAAGGGGACCAGATGTCTGTTGCAACTCTAGATCAAAGGCTTCAAGCCCACTATACAATGACTTTATATTACTTTTCACTATGATAACGGACATAAAGCACCACACCAATATTTCTGTGAACTCTCCTGCTTTTTGCTTTTCTTCCATCCACCCCCAAACAGCAAAATGAGACAAAGCACAACAGACAAATTAATTCAGGAGGAGAATATATGGCACCCAATTCCCATCTTCCTTCCCAAATAATCCCAAACTAGGATAAGAGAGTAGGAGCTCACCAGGTCACATTTCATTGCTTTGGGCATTCAGGGGAAGCAGAGGGAACTTTATGGCTGCTCTTTATTTTTTTCTACTTGGCAGAGAAGATGCAAAATATTTGGACTGCCTCAGCTGACACTGTCACCCCAAAGACTGTGACTTCATATGCATGCAGGGACATGCTTGGTGGAAAAGTTAAAAAACAAAACAAAAAAACACTAATCACGTACACAGAAAGCAAACTCGCTTATTCCTCATCATGAACAAGGTGAATCTCTTTCATGAGCACACAGCACACTGGGGAAACAAGATCATGCAGTATAATTAAACAGTTAAAAGGAAATTAAACATAACTCACTCCTCGCATGTCCATGTTTAAATCACATATTTTCTGCATACAACAGTCAACTATATATATACACATTCTTTCTGCAAGCTACCAATAAGTCACGAAGTTTACAGGCAAGACCAGGTTATATTGAAAAACCATCAGCTGACAAGAATAAGACTACTTTATTCTGCCTCGAATATGATTGTTATAACACACCTCTATTTCTCTAGTGCCTGCCACTCAAGCATTTCTGTATGCATTTTACCAAAAGCTCCAACTGCCTGTACAGATTGTACAGGAACTACTGCACCCATCACCCAAACTCAACTATGAGATGGGCAGCAGAAGGCAATTGCTGTTTATTAGGTCACAGCAAAGATCTGACATACCTACTGTTTTTTTACTCTGTATTTTGCTCAACCACTTAGCACCTGCAGAAACATAGTGCCCCCTAGCTCCCACAGGATCCCTGTCAACTATCCGTGCTCAGGAAAGCTGCATTTCTGACGCTGCAGGGCAAAGGAGACGGCGACAGCATTTTGTCACCTGGGCACTTACCTGTTAGGGGGTCAAAGAGCTGGTTGGCCTCCAAATCTGTGAAAGTGCTGAAGCAAATGGGGCATTTAAAAGAGGCGCGATTGGTGGAGTCTCGTTCATCGGTCTCAATCCTCCTCCTCATGTGGTCCAGCTTGTACTTCACCACGTTCACCAGCAGGCGGTAGTTGATGAAGTAGTAGTTATGACGGGTGGTTTTGCCATCTGGAGCCGTCTCTACCCTCATCCTGCATTTGATGAACTTGTCACCCTTGAGCGTGTTGAGGACGGCCCGCAGCTGCTTCCTATCAAACTTGAGGAGCTCCAGCATGTCCTCCTCCTTCACGCACGGGTTCCGGATGAGAATGTCCAGAGCCAACGCGTGCTCAATGCCGTAAAACCCACGGACCACATATTTGGCAAGGCGTTTGAGAGCTGCCGGGACTTCAGTGAGCACGTCTGGATCAGTCATATCAGGTTCAGATCCTGAGCTTCATGTATGCTGCAGCAGGGGAAATAAAAAGAAAAAAACACATGGATTTTTAGCTCATTTTCTGACTGCAGTAGCTATGATTCAGCTACCTCCAAACAGGGAAAAGGGCTGTTCTCTATGTCCTGAAAGCGCTCTTTAGGTGTTAAGAGTGCCAAAACACACACCACCACCACCACCACACAACCTTTCTACCTATGCACTTTCCATCCACAACAAATGAGTGGAAATCTAAGAAACCAAAAGAATTGGCTACAATTGGTGGATTTCCACACTACCTATCAAGAACCACTACAGCTGGAATACGAAATTTGCCTTTGGGCTAGAGCTGCAGGAGAGAGCTTTGTGACCCTCTGAGACTCGTAGCTAGGGAGAAGAAAACCAGTACAAGAATGAAGAGCCTAAGGCAGTCCAGAGAGCAGCCTGCTACCCTACTTCATACCAGTAGCTCCTATTAAAAATATCCCTGCCTGTTTCTATTCTTCAGATATCACTAGAGAGAAATCTTCCAAAAGGACAGCTTGCTACTACAGCTGGGTACACATTCAGCAAAGGGTCCCAGATGTGCCATAAAATAGATGGGTTTATTCCTTATTTTTTCATAAATAGATCATAGCCAACTATCTGCAGCATGACAACTATTAGCACTATTAATTACTACATTACAAAGAGCTTCAGTCTTGATCCTAGATGAGCAAACATTTCCTTCCAGGAGGCTGATCCCTCATTTAAAGTGTCTTATATTCAGGCCTTAGAATCCCAGAGATAATACAGCAGAATAAACAAAGATCAAGACTCAGTGAACAAGGGATGGATTTGTTAAGAGGGGGAAAAAAAGAAGAAAAAGGAATGTTCGAAGGAAAGGTCAATAACATATCCTTTGAGTTACTCATGAAAACTTACAGCTTACAAGGCATTGACTTTTAAAGGAATAATACTACTTTCAAAGGAATAATAATTTTACTTCATTTTTCTTTGGATTACATAAAATGGTAAAAGTGATCATTGCAATTTTACTCCCTTGTATGTCACAGAACCATGTAAGCATCATGCAAGGCATTCATTCTATTGTCACTTCTCACATAGAAATAGGAAACTGCAGCTGAAAACTAAATGCTGGCATACAACCCAAAGCACCAACCCTTCTCAAGTAATCAGTTTTTGTCCTATGGAAGAGAAAAGGAACTCACTAGAGCACAGTATCTGATACTGTGCATTTCCCCTTTCCTTCTTTCAAGACTGCCCACCTGCAAGGAACAATAAAATTCCCCTCCACTTGGACTTCCGTGTATGAAAGATTCAAGATAAATGTGGACTATTACAGTGTTTTCGAAGCACTGACTTAAAGGTTAGTATTTAGTTACCTTTTCCACAAAAAAAAAAAAAAAAAAGAGCTGTTTATTTCAGCAAGCAACTTTTATGCTTCTTTAGGATAGGAAGAGTAATTTCTTCAACACAAGGTTTCTTCAGTGTGTGGGTAGGGGGAAACAGGAAATAATCTCAAGTTCTGCTTGTTCTTCAACACTAAGCAGTTCCTGTTGGTGAACTAACAGGAACAGTAAAATCCTGCCGTTTTTCCATGTTTGCAATTGGTAAGATTTTTTAGACAATGAACACCTACCTCCCCAGCAATCAAGTTTCAAATAAAGGAAAGAGATTGACAGAAGAAAGAAAACCGATGAAAGTCCCATTTTCCTCATCACGACCATTAACCAGCTAATATTCCTTCTGAAAAGCATCACCACGCAGCTTCTCTATCATCTGCACACCAGTAATACATCCCCCTGGAATCGCCAAGCTCTAGGTGTAACTAAGTAGCTGTTGACTCACTTCCAACAGCTATAGCCATTTAAAATTTTCTAATCATTTATCCCAACAACCTGCTTGGATTTCATTTGTGCAAGAATACTGCACCTCACTCAAAACCTTCAGGAAGAATCATCCAAATTACCTTTATTTTTCTTGAATCCCCAGTCTCTTCTGTTGCTTCTCTTCTGCAGCTGAGGAGGGTTGGTCCCCACAAGAGTCGGGGTCAGTGCCACTGCAAAGCAATTAGGCTTTGCATCGTGCAGCCCAATGGTTAAGTAAATTAAAGCAATCCCATCTTTTCCACTTTTCAATTAGAAGATACACTATCATAGCATGAATTAGCCATGAAGCAAGTACTTCTAGAGTCATTTAACTGCTTATTCTACATATCTCAATCTACAGCTCAAAGAATATTTTTCTGGAGCTTCCTGTTAAAGTTAGTAAAGATAAAAGCATTAGCAAGAAAGTCTATCTCACCATAGACAGCTATGCAGTATTTTTAAAACTCTAGAGTCAATCTGCATACAGTCACAGAATAAAAATACCAGCAGAACAAAATTGATTTGCAGGGACAGTCTTACTGTCACTTAAAGCTAAATCTTGCGCGAGCGAATTTGCCAAGAACCTATAGATACGATAAAACAATGAGAATGCAGGATTTGGCCAGAGGTCTGCCTTTATTCAAATTCATTAACTGCACTTATTCCAAATTCAGGCATAGTATAAAATTAATATAAATATTTTTAATAGAGCATGGCACCCCAAACCAGACTAAAGAAGTCAAATTTTGAAAGATGCTTTAGAGAAAAAAATAGTTCGTCTCAAAAAAATACTCTCTCTTGTGAAAGAGGTTAGGAAAACATCTTATACGAAATGTAGCAACCTTCAAAATATGACTTTTTACAAAAAAAAAAAAAAAAAAAAAAAAAAAAAAAAAAAGAAAAAAAAAAACAAATTTTAA
>JAVCKT010027785.1:22523-38797 GCA_032273925.1 Rhynchotus rufescens | reverse complement strand
TGTTTCTCTTAAAACAGGACATACTTTCCTATCACAAACGAAGTCAGCAACGCCTCCCTCCCGGCCTGTATTTGGGTTACCTTAAACTCTGCAGCTCTGTGGATCAAATCAAAGTTCTGGTACTGCAGAAATTGCCTAATGTCCTGTGTCATGTCAAAATCCGAGATAACTGCAATGTTTCCAAGTAAGTAAATATATATGTATTTACACACACCTATGCAGAGAGTGTTTGTGTGAAGTTTGAAACAGTTTGTCAAATTTAAAAGCAAACACTGAGTTACCATTCCAAATTTATAACTTTCAGCAAAGTTTGCCCCAGGTGGGTACCATAGAGATCAGTGCTGAACCAAAGAGGTGCACCTGCGTATTCCCAGCGTTTCTAAAAGGTTCAGGACATATACATACAACCCCTTTGCTTTCTGTGGACACTGCTGTGATGGCTCAAGTGCTGATCCTGGGCTCTGCAGAGCCATAATCATCTTGCACGTGTCTGTTGGTGATATCCCAGCCTGCAGCCTTTTCACCCTTGGTGTTGATTTTCTGTAGGCATTGCATGTGTTTTCCTGATTTTTCAGTGTCCTTTCCTGTGTAATATGTAGATTCTAGCCCTAATCCACAGCAAACATACGGCAACTGAAAACACAGAGAAGTGCTAGCAGCTGTGGAACTGCTAGGTACTGGAAAAGCCACTTTGCCACCAAAATCCTTTGTTCCTTTCCTTGTCTTATTGGACAAATGCATTTATTTGCATTGCTGAGGCCTGGCCTGGTGTGCAACATCTTTTTTCCCCTTTCCCTTTCCTTTTCCCTTCCCTTCCCTTACCTGATGCTTTTTAATCCTACACACTTTAGCAACCAGCTGAGAATTTTGCGTGGAGGAACTCAAATTCAAAGAGGAACTCCATTTTTATAGGCCCAACAAGGATATCCAGAGTATAGTAGTTAATACGAACAATAATTTTGGAAATAATATAAAGCCTAATGCCTCAGAGTTTATAACAGTCTCTGATTCTTGAGGTTTAAGATCAGATCTTTATTTAGGAGCAGATTGTCCCACGTCTATTATTCATCCTGTAGTGGCGTTTCTTGTACTTTCTGTGGAACATTTGGTGCTGGCAGCCTTTCAAGACAGAATAATGGGCAGGGTGGATTAAGAATTAGATCCAGAAAGATGATTCCCATGTTTATCAGGTCTAGAATGGATAAATGTCTAGCAACCAGGAAGTTCTCTGGCTCCAGCGGTTCCAGAGAGTCTGTAACAGAAAGCGAACGTCCCAATAATTGTCACTGTTGTCATTTCCAATGCATGCTTTATAAAAGATTGTGGTAGATACGGAATAAAGTATGTGGAAAAGAAAACCTGGACTGAGCAACCTTAGTGAAATTTCAAAGGCAGTTGGACCTTCAGATGTTAGTAAGGAATGTTCAGTCTGATGTACATGTGCTAGAAAAATTAAACTTTTCAGAGTTGGATTTTGAACCACAAACAATCAGGATTGCACAATTTTAGAATGCTTTGCTATATGAGGATTAAACTATCAACAGATCCCAAATGCACATACACTGAATTCCTCCTTGTGCACTGAACTTTTGTTATATTTCTAATTTTAACTTGACTCAACATACAGAGATGAGTGGGAATGGATCCAAACACTTTCTGGCTCAGAATCCGTGGAAAGTATGGATCATACTTCAGACTGCCCTACTCAATTGTTCTTGTATGAGCTCCAGATGGCAGTGAAAGCTCTCCTTAAACAGATCAATCTACCTCCACATCAGGTATTTTCCTTTGTGGTATTTATCACCTTTTATAAAACTGATTCTTAGGAACACAACTAGAGACTACAAAATGTGTAACTTTCAAGTAGAGATTAAATGGTAAGGTTGCAAAAAAAGAAAAGCAGAGAAGCCTTGTATCCAGTTACTTTAAATGTGTGTGGGGAGAACACCTCCAGGAAGAGGTCTTTCCCTGGCTGTGTGAACAAATGAGGATTAAGAGACAAATTTTCAATTAGCTTCAATTTCTGTGTCTGTCAGCATACTCGTGCAGCTTCAGGCAGGTGCAAACAAGCACTTTTGCACACACAGAATCATAGATGTGAGCACCTTTACAGCCGGCTGGCAAAGCAGGATAGGTATTTTCTCAGGAAAGCAGGGTAATTGACTGTTCTCTCAGTCAATTCTTGCAATATTAGCAAGGGTGCACACAAGACCTGCTGAAGACACAGCATTTTGCAGTTCTTTTGTACACAGGTAACCATTGCACTTGTGAAAATATGTAATTCCAGGCCTCCAGATTGCTGTGAGTGAGGAGAGGTATCTGGCTTCTGGCTTTAAATTTAAGTACCCAAAAAAGCATCTGTGAATAAGTAAAGTGAGGATAATCAATGATGTGGAAGATGCACAAAGGAATGTGCTTAGATGCACTAAAGAATTTTTTTCTTCATGACACAAAGTCAATTGTATCTTGGTCTGCCAGTGTAAGATGGCTTAAAGTAGAAGTAAATTAGAAAGATGTGGCTTTAAAATAAATTAATCTGGTTCTCCATTTCTTGATTTTGAAAGGTTTAGGCTTTATTTGTAGAAAGAATCCATCGGTGCAGCACCTTCTAGCTAGAGAAGAGCCAAGTAAGCTTCAAGTAAATCCAAAATTAAGACAGATGATGTGCTGCCTTGTGGTCAGTCCCTCTAATTCAATAGGGCTCTGTACAGTTCTCTGCACCAGTGTATTTTCTTAGAGGTCGTAGCTTTTGTGCATCCTAGTTTTTTAAGCTAGAGACTAAAATATTGAAATCAATGTGCAGTTTGTTCATTAGGCTGCAGTTCAGCCAAGCATTTTAGCCTGTCCACTGTGCATGACGGACGGGCAAAAACGTGACCTTGTGGTTAAACACAATTGCAACTGTTTTGATGACTCAGGACCCAACTTCTGGCTTAATAAATTGAATTTTTGATTCAGCGGATTTATTTATGTATTTTTATTATTACTCTGGTAAGTGGAATCATGGCCAGTGACACTTGCGAACGCAGAGCAAAATGCAGGGCTGCACAGAGCAGCTGTACAGCAGCCTGGGGCCAGCTCCTGCGTGTGCCATTTTCTCTTGCTGCAGCACTTGTTAAAACTTTTCGGTGCTGTGTTGAGGGAGAGCTGCATATTTCTTTTAACCGACCCTAAATTGAATCTTAAAGGTTTTTAATTGAATCCATTTTCATGTTTTCACATAATTATGCAATCATAATCTTGAAAAGCACATGGCATGTGATCATTTTCTGCCTAATAAGAAACATAAATGTTGTTTTCAGGGGGGTTGTGCCTGTGCGTGTTGTTTTAATGTGGAACATTGCAGCTTTAAATCTTTATTTTATGTAGTGACATGAACCCACATTTAGGGCCCCCCCCAAATATTTATGTTTTATAAAAATGCTGAGCTTGATGTCGTGCAAATTTTCTTTAATGTTTTATATCATTTGGGGTGTTGTTTATATAAGTGCCATGTTGTAATTCTCTCCTATTTCTTCCCCCGCGCGTGTCCCTCTACAGGCTAAGCACTTCCGTCTGTATACACAGGAGGTGTTGGAACTGGGTCACAATGTCTCCTTTCTTCTCCTGCTCCCCGCCTCAGACGACGTCTGCACTGCCCCAGGACAGAATAATCCTTACACCCCACACTCAGGATTTCTTAACCTCCCTCTTCAGATGTTTGAACTCGGTATAGTAGCTTGCTTCACCTAGAAATATTAACCCAGGCTCCTTATAATAAAATCACAAAGTTGTATCTGTTTTCCCCCTTGTCCCAGTGGAGAGTCAATAAATCACATGATGGCTTTGGCAACAACACTACCTATAACTGTGTACAAGTTACAGAGGGAGCAGAGCAGTTAAAGCGTATACTGTAGCAATCGTTCTTGAAATGCAAAGCATAGAGAAAAGCCCACAGTTACCCAGTATGTGTCTAAGTTTATTTGGAAGATGATGCTCTTTAGAAAACAAAACCGAAAATTACACACAAGTTAAAAACACTAGAGCTGTGAAAGCAGATTTAAACATGCCTTTAAGTTGTCAGAAGAGTAATTAGCAGTTTTGTAGGGGAGAATTTTGCAGTCCCTGATTACAGATAGTGGGGCACCCTCACGACTTTGTGAAAGGGTTGAGTGTCGTTTCCTGCGCCCGAGTTATCTCTTCCAGTTCCTGAAAAAAAAAGCAGGAGACTCAGTCCTGGTTTTGTGATGCAGGAAAAGTCGGTTACGGTGCGGAAGACTCACCTTGGATTGAGACTTGAATGCCCTTCTTTAGGGAGCGCATCCTGAGCTGGAACAGATTTAGCCCTTCTGTTTCATTGCATTACTGCCTAGGTAGGAATTCCCAAGATGAGGATTTCCCAGCATTTTATGATTGAAAATTGCTGTTAGAGTCAGTGATGCAGGAGAACGATGCCTGGTGGTGACGGAGGGTCTCCCTAAGGCTGTGGGTTCTGCAGTCCCAACAGATCTGTGACCTGCCATCATGCAGCAGCACAAATTTGATTTGGATCAGGTGGAAACATAAAATTGTGTCCATGTCGCATCAGCCCCAGCACCAAGAGTGGTGCCTATGACAGCCTCAGGTTTCCATGCCTGGAGCAGGAGAGCAGGTGACAGCTGACTGAGCAGAAGTTTGAGAGAGGTACAGACAATACGTGAGCTGCTGTGTAGTCTGCCAGGGTAAAGTTACCCCTTCAAAAGAGAACTGAGATAACTGAACAAGCAGAGTTAATTTATTGCTTTAGATCGCATGTCTGTGGCACTCAGTGTCCTGCAGCCACATTTACTGTCTTCTTGCTCTGTAACCTCAAGGTCTACAGTTAGATTCTGTTTATTAAGCATGTTATTTCTGCCTAGGAGAGCTGACTGTTGCATTCACTGTGCAAATCACTGAATCCTGTCGTCTCTGGTGAGAGTTATCTCTGCGCTAGAGGTCTTGCAGACCATTTCTCTGTGTGGCACACAGGCCCTGGGCAGGAGTCCCTCTTTTCTCTGGGACACCGTCTGCACTGAGCTCATAGAACAGTAGGGACCACGGAGGGATGATGTGGTACAGGTAAACATTCAACAGGGCAGTCTCTAAATAGCATCCTGGTCCAGACCTCTCTGTTTAGCAGTGTTGCTGCAGTTGATGGAGGAAAAAACAGCAAGGAAGGCCGAGTTTCAAGTTTTGATTTTTTTTTTTTAAGTAAGCAATCATCTGGCCAAATGCAGATGACATTTTCTATATGACTTATTATATATGTATCCCTGATGTTCTATAAAATAGTTGTGATTCACATCTCAAATATTAGAAGCTTCCATTCCCCATTAGCTCGTGGCTACCAACTATATAATTGCATAACCACAAAAGACTATGTTGAAGTAACATTTGTTAAAGTAACATTAAAGGGTCTGACTTAAAACCACAAAGGCTAGAAACTTCAGCACTGAAGCTGAAACCGCGGCTGTAATTCACTCAAGAGTCCACCACATATGGCATATATACTGTAAGACCACACACTATTCACACTAGATCCCTACAACATCTAGGCATCATTGGGAAGCCAGAAGGTAGAATTATTTATTTCACTCTTTTTTTTTTTTTTGGTGAGATTTCTGTGTTCAGATTTGGCCATCATTGTTATGCTAATAATGCTTCTGAGATTGAATTTCTTGATTTCGTGTATTTGCAAAGGATAAACAGATATGATTTGCCTTTTTTCTTATGTTCTAAGGCTTATGATAAGAACAATCTATGCAATTTACAACTTAAATACCCAAAAAATATCAGTCCCCAAGCCAGGAGCATTAAGCCAGCTGCTGTAACGAGATTGTACCCTATACTTGAATTTATTGGAGCGCCAGCGAATGGGGGAGTATTTCTGCAAGGCGGTTCTCCCCGGGCAGGTTTTGGTGTGTCTGCGCTGCAGTTTGCAGGGGGAATTGGCCGGCTCTGCGGGAGCGAGCGCAGGCGCTGGAGGAAGGCAGCCTTGAGCGCGAGCAAAGCTCCCCGACGTCGCCGCCGCTCTCAGCACTAGCCCTTCCCGTGGAGGCCCGGGTAGCTCTGTGCTCTCCTGAAGTCCAATTAACTGAGACAGGGTCAGTTCTGACTTGCCTGTGGCTGCCCTTCTGCGTAAGGGCAAGGGACAGTGTGCAGTTACTGACACAAGATTTTAATCGTGTCACCCAAATTGTGACGGCCCAGAAATGCGTTTGCTGCTGAGTCACTTACATATGAGTTACCGGTTGGAAGTTAGTCTAGCCCAAGACAAAATTATTACCCTCCAAAATGATACTTGCGTTCTGAAACACTCAATTAAAATAAAAGATGGGTTCCATTTTCCAGTCGTATCACTACTTGCCTGATAAAGAAATTACCCCTTCCTGAAAACCTTTCCTCTTTTATATTCTTAGACTGTCACTGTTACAAGAACCCTGCTATTGCATAAAGAGCTATAAAAGCCTTAAAATCAGCCTTTCTCATTAAAGCTATCAAAGGCAAAGCAGCCTCTGGAGTTGCATACTAAGGACCTGATTATCCCTTCACTTAGATATAAACTAGAAATGATTTGTTTGAAATCAGGGAAGTTACAGAGTAAACTAGTATAAATGAGGGAAGAATTAGATCCTTTGTTATTTATTTCTAGCTTGAAGTAACCCCTCTGAAGTGTTAGTAATTATATTGAATAAAATTTGTGTTATGAAAGCTAAGGATTTCATATTTCACAACCAGAATATAACAGCACTTCCTCTGCATTTGGTCTTTTCACAGTTCATTTTTGCTGTTACAAGGAAAAATTTATAAGCCTGTATTGCCGCCTTTCTGCTGTCATAGAGCTGGACTCTCTGAAAACCCAGCAGTCCCTGAGGGAAGCAATTTCAGACAGTGAAGTCGCTGCAGCCAAACAAAGACACCAGCAAGTTACAGACTACATACAGGTAATAGTCTGTTTCTGACTACACCAGGGAGATTTTAAGGTGGCTTTCTTAAAAATTGCATGGGGTTGTAATTTGAAATCTAATTGGTGAATTATTCACAGACATCATAAAAAGAGCAGTTGTATCAAAAGTGCAATTCTGTTTTTATGAAACTCAGACCCAGAACATGATTTCCTTAGTTGTTGCTTTTATACAAGGGTTTTTATGGGTAAAATCAAATGACAGTTATACTAGACTGTTATAAAGAAATGTGTCAGTTTGCTTGTAAAACTTACTCCCATCTACGTGAGGGAAGCTAACACCATGCTTGGCCATTTGTTTGGGTAAGGCCTTTTCTCCATATTAGTGGATCTTTGCCCTGAGAATATGCCAATTAAAAAAAAAATGAAAATTCAGACTAGGTCATGGAGGCGATCTCCATCTCTCGCATCACAGTGAACAAAGCAGGTTTGTGTTCGAGATAGCAGGCTGGCCCTTAAAGAGCTGGTAGTTCTGCCCAGCACCAAGAAGAAATTTTGTTTCCTTCCCCTGATGGGGCAGGATTGCAGATGTTACCCCACTTGTCTAGGATGCTTTTGCTCACACTCATCTTCCAGTACTGTTTCCAGACCAAGACTTCTACTGAGCTCAGTGAGCTTTGAACTGCACCCCATGGGGCAATGTAGCAAGGCCTGCATTTTTGCAAAACCTTGTGGTGACTGGTGATTTGTGGATAAAACCAATGGCCTTTGCATAGTGTGTTGATGGCAGTGGTTGACTTGTCTTTCTACAAGTGAGGTGCAGATTAATTGACAGCTCTGCATTGTTAATACTCTTGAAATAGGCGCCACAACAACCATGTACCCCATTGGTGGCTTTCATGATACTCCATATTTATGAAGCAGATGGTAATATTTCTGGCCCTCCTGGCTCTAAATTTAGACCCTTTTAGCCTTGTCCATGCTGGAGCTGCTTGAAACTTGCAGTGGGCCAGAGGGGAATGCTCCACTGTGCTTCCACCTTTCAACAATCCTCTTCCTCCTCGTCTTCCCACTCTCACATCCAGAAAAGCTAGTTGTTCCCAGTGTATAGTAGCATTTAGGATAATATTACCCTTCACATCAAAAAAGAAATGCATGTTTTATTAATACACATGCACTGCATAGATAGTTGTGTGTTCCTCTTCTCTGGAGTGTTCATGTCACCGATATATGCTCAGAAAATATAGGAGAGAATTTTCAAGCTCAGTGTTTTGTGCTGAATTATTGTGACAGTGTATTAGCCTTGTCAGGTTTCCTCTCAAATGAAAACCAGCTGTATTCTACCTATTGGCAAAAATATCTCAGCCCACCACATACCACAATCTTCAGTGGTGACCACAAAACCGCAAGAGCATTTGTGTGATCCTAGATCTAAGACAGTGTTGAAGTCACTACACAAACCAAACATTGTAAAGAGTAAAGGAGACTATATAAATGCAGCTCTGAAAAGGAGTCAGAGGGCAACCGAAAAGTAAAGATTTTTTTAAAAAATAATAATTGAAAAAAAACAGCAGATAAGGTACTCAGCATCTTTACCAGAACATTAGAGAGCAAGACAAGAAATCTATAGAAACTGGAGCTAAAATTGCAGTTAAGCTGTAATTTATGTAGCATAATGCTTCAGATGTTCCTAAATTGTGTAAGAACCACAGTTCATTAGAAGTGACTGGCCCTTTATCCCAGGAGACACTGTAGAATGACACTGGGGAGAAAAGCAATAGGATTTGCATTTTAATAAACTGCATGCAGTTGGGTTGGGGGAGGATTACAGTAAGGAAATGCAAAGTCTGCAAAAGCAAGTCAGCGAGAAGCTTGCTAACTGGTCAACCCAGTGCGTTGTCTTCATGGGGATACGCAAAAGTCTGGAAATGAATTAAAAATGAATCCCTGAACCCTTTACTGCTCTAATTGGTGTACATTCTTAGCCCACATTAACTCAGTGGCAAGGCTTGTACTGACTTTGCTGGAGACAGGATTTCACCTGTACATAAATATGGCCCTGCTAGGTCAAACTAGATTCATCCAGCCAGCTATACTCTCTCCAGCAGCGCCCAGCAAGAATTACCCTTGCTAAGCTTCTGACATCTACAGTGTCCTTTGACTGTGTGTTCCACAGCTGGGTTATGCATTTGGTAAAAAAAACCTTTCAGCAAAGAGGATGTGCCAGTGAACCAGCCTGATAATCTATCAACACAGAGTCTGCTCTTCATTAATCCTTCTGCTGTGTCTCCATTTGATAACACTCGCTTCACACAGTACCACTGATTTTTGCCTATACTTTTACTTACCCTTCTTCCCTTTGACATTCTTGCAGGAGGTGGCTAATGTGGCTGAGATATAGTTACTCTTAAACACTGTGATACTAGTGTGGAGGCTCAGTCATACTTTAAATGCAGCAGCTTCTGCAGGAAGCCAAGCAAAAGGGAAGCTCTAGGAAGGATACTGCAACAGAAGGATATTGCGCTCACTGCTACCACCCATTCACTGGTTGCAGCAATTAATAGAATTAATATAGTCCAGAATTAACTGTGGATTTTGGCCCTCTCTTTTTCCTCCCAAGCAAATTGATGAGATCTGGCGGGAAACGAGGTGGATCACAGAAGCACTGCAGTATGCGAGATACAAGCAGCCCGCCCCTGGCCTACCCATCAAGAAGCTTGTCGAACTTGCAGAAGAGCGGACCCAGAAGAAAATCAGTTCCACATCTTCACATCTCGATTGTCTTCCTTCACCTCCCGCCTCACCCGAGACAAGAAGCCAGAGGAGAAAAGCTGTGAGTGGTAAGAGAGTTTTTGTTTATCAAAGAAAATCTTTGAACTCACTTTTAATTAAAACAGTTCTTGAATTCCATTTTATAAAAGGACTATTTTTTCCCATCCTTGACAGGGTATTTACCAATCATAGACTACTCTAATAATTAGCTACATTGTCTTTGAGAACCTGAGAATCCTCTACAATCCTTACAATCATTTTTTGCTTTCCACTACTCAGAGTTCTTGCGTATCATCAGCCAACATTATTGTCTTGCTATTCCAGATTGTTTAATGAATAGGTTGGATAAGACAGGTCCTACCACTAATTCTTCCTTGACCTCCAGAATTAGTAAAATCCATCCATGGTGAAAGCTGACTATTAGTCCGTTTGTTTTCTGCACCATTGATCTGTTATTAATCTGAGGAAGGAGCTTTCCTTTTATCTCAATTACAGCTTCATTTCTTAAGAATGTTTTGTGAAGAATCTGGTCAAAAGCTCTTCAGAAACCCAAATGTGCCGATGTATTACATTGTCCACACGTTCAAAGAGTTTTACTAGATCGGTGATGAGTTACTGAACTGAAGCTATTGGTCCTTTCTTTTTGTGCTTATGTCTTTTCGTTAGTAGTTTCTAACATTTTGTCCCAAATGGGAGTCACACTTTTCCACACTCACCGTTTATCACTGTTTCTCTAGCATTACAGACGTTTTCTTTTTATTCCTTGACCATTTCTACTTTGAAGTAGCTTTCTCATGCTCTTCTGTCTTTGTTTTGATGGAAGAAATGTTAGTGTCGATAGTCCAGTTTGATTTAACAGTTTCACATTATTTTCGAATCCTCATTGGTTTAGATATGCCCTTTAAAAGATAAAATTACAGAAATAAGTGTCCCTTCATTCGCCATTATTGCTTCTCTGAACAGCTGCAGAATTAAAGTGATGAAAAAAAAATTAATCATATCAAATAAAGAAGAAGTAAATGAAACGGTAACACTTAATTTGCTAACTGAGTAAGGAATTTGGAGAAATATGTAAACCCTCATTCTGCTGGGCTGTCCTTAAGCAATAACTAAATGAAATGGTAAAAACAAAAGCAGCATATTCTGCATTAAACAACTCTCATGACCATTTTGATAATTTATTTTTTAAAGTGACATTTTTTTACAGTTAAGAACAACATATAAATCTACCCTGATTAGATTAGATTAGATTAAAAGAAACCCAAAGTCTGTGATGTCACATGCTTTTGTTTGCTCCCTCACACAGTGGTGTTCTTTCTCAGCACCTCTCTCTGAGCTAAATTTCTCCCTGTATTGCATACCATGAATGCAGAATAATCCTCTGTGCCTTAGCTCTGGCACCATGTAACCTAGGGCATTATCTTACCCTGCATGGGCTTGAGTCATTATTGCCCTGCTATATGGCAATTTACACTAGGTCAAAGTGAATAGTTGGCACTACATAAAATGCGCTGGCTTTTTTTTCCTATTGGACCTAATGTAAACTGTCAGGTCAGCAGTGGAGCAGAGAAGCATCAGTCCATTCTAATCATATATGTCACTGTTTGTTATGTTATTGATCCTTCTGTATCCAAAGGACAACAGTGGTTTCAGTGCCAGTGCACA
Source organism: Rhynchotus rufescens (assembly GCA_032273925.1). NCBI lineage: Eukaryota > Metazoa > Chordata > Aves > Tinamiformes > Tinamidae > Rhynchotus > Rhynchotus rufescens. The sequence goes on along the minus strand of JAVCKT010027785.1, from coordinate 27,459 downwards.
TTTTATCAAATTCATGTTGTAATTGTGCCAGTTTTGAATTTGCACATATCTAATGCACCTGGTGGGGTCTTTCTGCTCAGCCGCCTCCGCACTTTGCCTCAGCCCTCTTCCACACACGTGCTCACAGCTACAGAGGTGTAAGTTTGGAGTAACTCCTCTGACGTCTTTAAAGAACAGAGAATCTGGATTAGAGCTTCTCTGTCTCCCAAATCCCTATCTTTATCAAATTTAGTGAAAACAAGATAAAAGAAAACAAATCCTTTCAAAACTTAATCCCGATTCAAATTCAAATTCTTCCCTGTGCTCAATTCCTTTCAATACATGAATCCTTTGGGGTTTTCCTAATTCTTACCGCCACCTCTCTAATACATCTGCAAATCCTCCCTGATTATTGTCTTGGCTACTGTCTCCTGGGCTCACGGGCATTTTCACAGAAGAAATTCACATTGATTTTCAGAATTATGGGTATGATTCCAAGTCAAGGAGAAAAAAAATGTGACATTTAAGCAATTCCTCTAATGTGCTTGTCTTGTTGGTAGTAATCAGTTCTCTTTTCAGATTCCCAGCCCTGCTCAGATGAAGAAGGCTGCTCTGAAGTATTCCTTCCAACTGACAGTGACTATGATTCCAGCGATGCTTTAAGTCCCAAAGAATTAGATTTAATATATTCCTCCTCAAATGACATATCCCAGCAGGCAGGCAGTGGCCTAGGTGGCAGCGCGCCTGATGTTCTCCAAGTCCATGACATGAAGCCCTGCCTAACGTTGAAAGAAGGCCTGAAAGAGTGTAGTGCCTTTGATACTAGTGCTGAATATTGCACAGAGTACATGAGTAATCTAACAATGTCGGGGCTTACATCAAAAAGCATAGACAAGTCCTCTAGCTCCAGGCAGCCGTTGAGCTTTTTGGGTAAAAAAAGGCTAGGGAAGCACCAACATTACAACTACTTCAGCCGTCAGCATCGTTGGCTACGTGTGCACAGTGAGACACAGTCTGGCTCTCTGTCTGAAGGCGTTTATACTCAGCATCTCCTGAGATCTACAGATTTATCTCAAGAACCTACCTCCACTGAGCGGATAAAGCTTCCTGCCAACGGCTCTCGGAGCACTTTCTTACCTCATACATCCAGCCTTCCAGAAGATGGGAAAGGCAAGTATGAGGAATCAAGGCAGCATCTCCATAGGATACGTGTTGAGCCTTATGAAACAACATTACTGGATGAAGAAGGCAAGTCCTTGGCAGTGAGCCCACTGTCTGTAGAACATAAGGGTGTGCACGATGCTATGCAACAGCAAACGGGTCCAGATGACCAGTCAGGTTCTTCTGTCTCAGAAGTCTTCAGCAGCACACTGTAACCCTGGCACTGCTTCCCACTGCTCCACAATGACAGCATTATGCACACAGGGACGTACTCTGAAAACCACACTGAAAAATCCAACTCCTCCTGTGGCAGCTCTTGATACTCGGAAGAGTCTCAGTCTTACAGGAGTATCCTTCACGATGCAAGAGTTCTTATTTGCATCTGCAGCTTTGCAGGTAGAGTCCTGCTGTTCACCTTGTAACCGAACGCTCTGTGGCTGCAAATCTGGTAATCAGGTAGTGCAGCTCTCTGAATGCCCATGTATATCCAAGCATGCAGAATTTTAAGCACAAGTGGTGCTGCCTGCAAGTCAGCAGAAACTGTAACATCCTTGGTGTCGTCATGTTGGGACTGTGTCCTAAGCTTCTCTTAATCTATTTTCCTGCATTTCCTTTGCCTTTTTCTACTTCTCAGCCTGCTTCCTGAATAGATTTAGTTTGCCTACAGTTAAAGTGCTACCTGGTTGAGTAACACAGTTATCCCAGAGCTTGTAGCCATTTAGAGAACAGACAGTTCTGTCAGTATGTAGGAACGCACCGTATGTGAGCGCCCTCAGAGCCTCACACAGCCATTCTCACTGAAGGTCTTGCTTCGCGAGCTTCGATTTCAAATCATGCAAGTAGCCTGTTATTTTAAAAGCCTACAAGGAAGGGAGTGAACCTTTAAGGTCAAAAGCAGAGAGAACGAGGCCCAGCTCTGAATGAGTATCAGGTAGGGTCTAAATGAGGCTAAAGCGAAGCTCCCTCTTCTGCTTTGCCCACTGCACAAGAGCGGATTCCTTCTCCTTGCAGACGCTCATGGGAAAGAAATGCACCAGCTTTTGTTCCTGAATACTCACTGTAAACTCCAGGGCTGTTTAATCACTGTGTATTAGGAATACTCTATCATTTCAGACTAGGGAATCTGAGATCTTTTGAGTCCACCTCTGATGACTCAATAAATATTAATATCATTAGGCGGCAGATCACAGTGAGTCATGATTTTGTCCTTTGCAAGTAAAATAAGACAGTGTTAGTACTACAGAAGATGATTCCAAAATGTAAGCAGTATTAATAAGAACCATAACTTTTGGAGAACTAATGAACTAATATTAAGAGAAAACCCAGCTGTTGCACAAACTTTAATTTTTCTCAAACAGTTCTTGAAGTTTAATTTTACAGGCCACATTCCTGCTGGTTAAATTCCCTCATTCCATGTTTGCGCAGCCTTCTCCTTTTCAATTTTTCAGCCTCCAGGTGGATGCATTCTGAGGCCTCCAATAAAGAGATTTGAGTTAAATAGTTGAGTTTACAAGTCCTTGAGGTGAAGGTAAGGATTTGGGCCCATGATCTGTGGTCCTTATTAAAATAGCACTTCCATAACCCCAGTGCTATTAAAATCCCTGAGCACTCAATCCATAAATTCAAAAATAAATGTTATTCACTATTTTATGCTGGGTCAGTATGCAGAAGCCAAGGAGAGTCTTTGCTGTGATATGAGGGAGAAAACTCTCTATAAGGGGTTTACATTTGTAATTCCTCTTTTTGGGGAGAGGGAGATTATATTTTTGCACCAAAAATACTCATTCATTACCTGGTGCAGAGCTCAGTGAGGATGGAAAGGCTTCCATTCACTTCCAGAGACTTTGAATGGACCCACACTGAAAATTCCTGTGGGTGTGAAGGTGAAGGGGGGGAAGAAATGTCAGTGCCAACTTGCAGCTAGAAGGACAGACATTGTACATTTACACCACGTGGAATTGCATGGGGAAAACCTGACTCATACACCAGTGGAGCCAAACAGGGATGTTTTACTGTCCTAGTACCACCTTTTTCACTAGATAATTATGTTCATTAGCAAAGTGTTCTTTATTGGTGAGAGCCAGAGTCATGTAAGGCTTATATTCAGATGCCAAAACAATTTATATTGTTTTGGCGTCTGCAGCACCTAGTCCTGGCTCCCCAACCTGTTCAGCCTCTAATCAAAACTGCCACAGAACTGTTTATTAAGGAATAAAAATAACAATATGTTAAGGCCATATGTTTTTGCAGAAAGTGATGAGATGAAACAAGATGTTCCCAAGATGAAACCCACCTTGCTTTGCTGAAGCTCTTCAGGAACAGTGAGTTTGCTAGAAATAACAAAATTTACAGTAAAAGCACAAGTGCATACTACTAGTTAGGTAAGAATGTGAAAATGTCTGTTTTCTACTTGTGTTGCTCGGCTTTTTTAGTAGTTAGTTATCTGATGAAGAGTTGATTTTTGATGGTAGAAAGAACTTGACTTAGGAGTAACTAACCCTACCTGCACTAAGAGGATTTAGAAGTTGACTCTGGGAGTGCAGATGCCACAGACAAACCCATCTTGGTTTTAACCCTGTTAGGTGGAAGTGGTGTTAACGTGATGCCTCAGTGAAAATGCTTCCTTGATCCTGTTACCTCCTAACTGAGGTTCTTCCACATAATTTAAGAGTTAAAGCAGTGAGTGAAAGTTCTGACCTTAAATACTTTTGGTTGTAAAGCACTGAGTTGTCTTTTTTTGTAGAAATACTTGTTCTTTAGTCTAACTTGCAATCCCTACCTATTCAGTGAGTGCTAAGGCAGCTCCCTACTCAGAGAAAAATAAATAGTAGAAAGAGGTGCCTTTCAAGCATGGCTGCAATGCTAACTATAGCATTTCTGCAGTTTTCTTAGGAACCTTTTCTCCAGTGGGAACACAGGTCCCTCTCCAAGGCATCATGCATAGACACAACAAATACTGAGCCTGAGACCACAGCACGCTAGAATTTCACTAGCCAGCAGACAGCTCCACTGAAATGAGTAAGTCTGTTCCCACTGCCCACTTACATCAGCGGAAGCTCTACCCTGAAGTGAGTGCTTAGGCTTTGCAAATTTCTGGATATCAATCTTTCTTATCTTAAATCTTGCCACAGAGCTTTTGTCCCATTTTTCCAGGGAGTGGCTCTTCCCCTGGCCAGAAAAAAAGACAATTTTTTCATATTATACCCCCACAAATAAGCTATGGACCCTCATCTCCGTGTTCCTAAACTTCCTGGTTTGTGCTGACACTAGGAATGATAGAGGTAAGCTGCAGGTATAGCCTCACAGTTCATTGCTTCCCCGAGAGGTAGTTTGCCCATGGATAATTTGTCTTGAGAAAACTGTGGCTGGCAGCATGCATCTCCCATGCGTGTGGTGTTTTGCCTTTTTTAGATATTAATTAACAACCAAATTTTCTATGAAGTAAGAGCATACACAGAGAAATCTATAAATTAATCCTTCACTGCTGAAGCATAAATATTTTTAAATACAGCCACTAACAGGGGAGGGAGAGGATGGAATATTTTATCCTGAACATTTATGTTTAGAGTATTTAAATCCCAGTGTTTTGGAAAGAGTTGGTGCATCTTTAAATTCCCCAGAGTATAAAGAAATGCATTAAGTTGCTGGTCAACTCTTTTAAGGTGTTTAAACACATGGCTCATGACTGTTATGTAAAACTTCAATGCAGCCTTACAAACAACAAGGGTATAGTGTATTTGAAAATATGGTATACAGCTTGGAAACTCACTCTGAATTTCTCTGAGGTGTTGAACTT
>JAVCKT010027785.1:0-21146 GCA_032273925.1 Rhynchotus rufescens | reverse complement strand
AGGGTGCAGAGGGCCAGGCCTCACGTGCTGTGTTACGAGTTGTACTGTGATGGGAACATGTACTGCGTAATATCCTGCTGCATTTTATAATAGGGACCAAATTTCACTCCCATGTTATGCAAGTGAATCTCCTACTGAACGCCATGGGAGCTGCACGAAGGGTTTGTCCCCCTGTTATTTAACTGAAAAAAAATGAAGACTGTTCAGGGTTGTTGGGGACTTGGGGGAGGGGAAGAGGGGTTGTTTTTTTCCCCTCGGAGAAAAAGTAATTTAAGTGAAATGTGCAAGGCAGTGTTTAATTGCTTCCTGCCTTGTTTGTACATAGCAATTTGGCTGTTTATTGGTTGTCTTTGTTCAGATTTTTATTGTAACTTGTTGCTATATATGCAACCAAGTGTATGTTAAAGTTTAAACTTTGCTACATAATAATGCACAATTTTATGTGCTTTAAAACTTTGTAAATATACAGATGAACAATGTATGTTGTGCTAACTATGACCTTGGGACTTGACACAACAGTATTTTCATGCATATGTACCTACAAATGGCTTGAAAATAGCAAAATATATATTGAGGATGGCCAAGAGCCAAGAGTAAATGAGTGCCGTATGACTCATGCTTCTTTAATAATTCCTGAAAGAGGCATGTATAGTACATAACATAGACAATAAAAATAATTTTGAAGACTACAAATATTTTTTATAACTTCAGATATTAAATACTATTTTAGAAAAAAAATTGGTCAGGAAAAGAAATCTTAGACTTATTCGAGTGAATCATTGTCATAAAAATATTCTTAGCATAGATTTTTTTTTTTGTTTGATCTATTATCATAGAAACCTAGCTCTTTAAAGCTTTAAAAGGCTTGAAATGCTTTCATATTCTTACAAACTCTTGTGACCTTCTAAAATCAGGCATTTCAACTCTTCTATATCCTCAAGAAAAAAGATGGTAACATACATTCTTGTAATCTTAAATACCATACATACATATAATCTTTAAGCTTTTTTTTTTTTCAAATATGGTCTGGCTGACCATCAACAGACACCCACATACACGAGCTTTACAATCAATGGAAATTTGAATGTAGTTTCTTTTTACTCAAAATTCTTTTATTATGATTGGAAAGTGAGTGTTTTTTTTAAGGCCAGCCTTTTAGACGTAGTCGCCACATTTGCACATCAGCCTGCTATTCAGAAATCTAAATAAAACAGGCAGACTTTCAGAATTGGGGGCTGAAAATAATCTTGTAACAAAGACAAGCGAAGCCGCAGCTCAGTTGGCATCAATGCAGATGCCTCCCTACAGGCGTGGGGGCCTCGCCGCCCGCTTTGAAGATGCCTCTTCCTGGTCTGCGATGATGCCCTGCTGAGGACCTGCGCACAGACGAGCAGTGAGGGGCATTAAAACCCCGCGGGCCCACGGGCTGAGCCCCTCTCTCCCCGCCTGGTGGCTGTCCCGGGGGCTCTGTAGGTTTGGGGTGGGTATTTACAGGGACAGGCCAGCCAGAACGCGCTGCGTGTGAATCCAGGCTTTCAAGTCACCTTGTAAACACGCTGCATCGGGGGCTTATGTAATCTGATTGTAGTCAGGAAACACCCCAGATATTACCCACGGAGAGAATTACCTTATAAACCTTACAAACCTTATATTACAGTTCCATTTTGACTGCTGCAGTGAAATTGGAAGGAGTCTCTTTTGGGTAACTGATTGTTTTCTTCGTTACATCTCCTTTAACCACCTTTAATACTGTCTGAGCCTCTCTACATGTTTCCTGCCGTGTTCTCCCTTTTGTGCAGATAATGCGGAGCTGGAATAAGTGATAGGCCCAAGGTCAAGCAGAGAGCTTATTGCAGAGCACGGAGTTAGACACAGTGTTCTGACTAGCAGCCCTACAACGTCATCTGTCTATTACCTGTAGCTTGTGCACAAGTGTATTTGCTAATGTAGATGTTGAGAAACGTCTGTATTTCAGCCAGGACATGCCAGCCCATTGCAAGCTTCAGCATAACAGCATCCTACTGCGCATCTGTGGATATTTCCACAGAGGGAAGATATTTTAACTAAAGCACAGCCAAAGTGGTGTTGAACTATAGGGCAAAATATTTCTTAAAATGTAAGATGAAACATGACTGTCTGTCAATTTTGCTTCCTTGGTTTTTATTTTCAATATATTAGGATTCTTAAACGCATTTACAGAGCAAGTAAAAGTGAAAAAAAAAAAAAAAAGGCAAGTAATCAATCATGTATAGTAATTCTGAGCAAATTAACTAGGAAAAAAACACCAGAGGAGAAAGAGGGATTTTTGTGTGTGCATGTACTTAAATTACTTTGGTGCATTTTTGCATGTACCATGCATTTTTAGGCCCTGGTTGTTTGTATGATTTTGCTCGCCCAGAGCTGAGATTTCTTCTTTACATAAGAAGATAAGTGGGTGAACAGTGCAATTCTTACAGACCTTTCTGCAGAGCAAGTCTGCCATAGGTTTTTGAAGAAAGACAGTGCTGTTTTATAATTGCCTCCGTGTCGTATGCTGTTTTACTGAAATGCTTTTAAACCAACTGGAAAGAACTTACACTCTTACAGGCATGTTTCTGACTTGATCTTCTGAGAGCAAAAGATAACCATTTTGTTGTTCCATGCAAATGTGTTGACTTATATAAACTGTCATCTTTCTGAGCAATCTGTTAACTCATTTTAAAACTTTGTCTTTAAATAAAAAGCTTTGGGTTTAACTTGGGTTTTTTGCTTGTTTTGCAAACATAAAAAAAGTCTTTATTAATAAAATTCCCCTCTCTCTTCCCTGGCCTGCTGTTTGCAAATTCTCTCTTTAAATTAATAAGTTCATTTAGAAAAAGTAAAGAGTTATTAAAAATGTTTCCATTTTCTTTAAAGTTGTTAAATTATTTATCAGTAGGACTTCTAGTACTTTACTATACGACTTCCAGTTCTAACTATTCTGATTTTTTAGTCTACTTTTAGTTCAGAAAACATTCTGGGAAAAAAAAAAAACCCAAAACAGTGCTCTGCTATTCACAGATATACAGAAACATACAAAAATGACAAACTTGAGAAGCCGCTTCTGCACATTAAAAACTAGTGCTAAAATTAATTAAAATACAAACATACATATATTGTAGCAGCAATTATAAAGGTCTTGCTTTGGAAACATGAAAATAAAATCTTTGAATTTGATGATATAGGCATTCTTTTGACTGAAGTAATGTGATATTTTCCAGATAAATTCAGTCAAAAGTTCTGCTTTCTCAGAACAAAAAGCAAGACCGAAATATTCTATCCATTGCTCCTTGTAATCACTTTCTAAACATCCTGAAGCAAAACATTTCAGGTGTGGATGCATTTATTAACTGATGATAAATAAATCCACATTGGATGATTGGGTTGAAATGTGCTTCTGTAAGAGATGCTGACACCTGCCTCTGCCGTTGACTGCAGTGGCACCTGAGGTCCTCCCTGCTGCAAATCAGGTGCATGATATTTGGTCAGACAGGTATGAAAAGGTGGGTCTAGCTGCCCCCAGCTGTGGCAATTTCTGGGTCGTTAAGTGATTTTGCTTCACGCGTGGAAGTGTTAAAAAGAACCTGCACAGCCTTCACCTCTCCCCATATTGCTTTGTAAATTGTTTGAGAGGGAAATGCTGCTTTTTTTTTTGAATGTATGTCGTCTTCTTGATGACAAAACGGAGCTAAATCAGAACTCGGGCTGGAGCAGTTTAACCGCCACGCTGCTCGCGGCTGCTCCCGCCTTGAACTCAGCCCCAGAAGAACAAGGATTTTTGTGCGCTTTCTCCTGGGGTGACGCGCTCCTTCGGATCCCTGTCTGCGTCCCGGCTCCGTCCTGATCCCAGTGCTCCCGGGCGAGCGTGGGGCGCAGCAAGGCCGCCCGCTCAGCCCTCCTCAGAGCCTCAGCTGTTCGCGTGGAGCCCGGGCTCCCGCGGGACTCACGTTCGAGCACAACCCCCGGCTTGTCAGGGCCGCCGCTGGCCGTGCTGCAGAGGGGACATTCTAAGGCTCTATTTTAATCTTCTGGAGCCCGGCCAAAGGCTGGAGCGGCGCTGCCAGCACGAGGGGGGCCCTCCCGCTCACTGCGCCTGACCTCCCATCAGGAGAGGTGCTGGTGTGTTCCTCCGTGAACTACTAGGGCTCTTTCATTGCGCCTGACCTCCCATCACGAGTGCTACCAGGGATCCAGCTTCAACGACTGGGGCCTTAACCCTGGCGCAGCGCCAGTGTATAGAGTTATACGCTGCTTGTCTCCAGATGTAAGATGCACCGAGTGTAAATTCGCGCGCCGCGGGCTCAGCTGGAGGCTGCCGTTTCAGGTCCTTCTTCAAAGCAGCCATAGAGCACCGCAGACCGTTCCCTTACAAAGGCGGACATTACCCCTCGTGCAACTTGCAGCTGTCCTGCATCTTTTTATTTGATTAGACATGTATAAGCCAGCATTTCAGTACACGCCTGGATTTCAGTCCCAGTCTGGATCCGCACGCCTGAAACGGTGCCTTTGCACGACTCCAGGCACCCGCTCAAGGATGGAGCCATCTCGCTAAGCTCCACTTAGATAGCAGGACCCTGTGAGGCTGCGGGATGCATGAAGAAACCCCACAAAAGACAGTGAGGCACTGGCAGCGCCCTACCCTGTCCTGCATCCTTGGAGAAGATGAGTTTTACTAAATGCCGCCACTTAAGCCCCACCAGATTTCACTGCCCGGCCTCGAGTATCAGCCCTTCAGTGCAGGTGGCCAGGGCAGCAGCCATCATGGAGATTCCTATGTGAAGGATGCGTTATTTTCTATTCATGGAAGAACAGATACTTTTGCCAGCTTAAATCAGTATATCCTTATCAAGCCCTGTAGCTTTCTACTAAAAACACATTATCCGGTCAGCGTGGATTATGCAGATAGTGATCGACAGTATGGGTGCTTCGATGACACTTTGCAGTGAGGAAAAAATCCTTATTTTCCCCTGAGGGGCTTTGAGATAACAATCACATAACACATCAGTACAAACACACAAAAAAGTCCTTTATTAACCAAATATTGCAGCTGTCCCAAGCTCCCATTTAAAGAGGGGTGCCGCTGGCTACGGCCTGTGCCGTTGCTCGCCGGGGCTGCGCGTCGCCTCGGCGCTCCCGCCTCGCCTCAGGCTCGCCCAAAATGGCGCCCGCGGCGCGGCGCCCTCTCCTGGAAAGCATCAGGTAATGGCGTCTGCCAGCCCAGCACCACATGCTCCCCCGGCGGGGAGGGCAGGGACATCGAGATATAAATGAGTGCCATAGGGAAGGAAAAATAAAACTCCGGTGTTTTCCACAGCCTCCAGGTCAACACAGCCCCTGCTGCCCTAGGAAATGGCGCCTCATTGCTTGGCGTGTGTGGATCGTGTCCTCGCTAAGCGCTGCTGGCCATGGCTGCCTCCTGCCAGGTAGTGCCCGTGCTCGGGAGGGACCGGCTGTGCCAGGGCCCCTGAGGGGATGGGGTCACATCAGAGGTGTTGGTCGGGCAGCACGCCCGGCTCCCTGGAGCGGCCATTGCCCGCCTCAGTGTCGTGTCCGAGGGGTCTCGTGGAGCCTGGTTGCCTGCAGTGCTGAATTCCCCTGCAGGCGATGGCAGCTCGCCTCGTAGACGTTGTAAGGGCCTGCAAATCCCAAAGAATGGAAAAACACTGTCCTAAATGGTCAGGAAAACACCTGATGTGCAAAAACATGTAGGCTAGGCCCATGTGGGCAAGGTTTTCCAGTCCAAGGCGGCTCGAATGGAAATGTTTCATACGTGTGCTTGTGGCCAAGCCAAAGGCAAACAGATCGCTCCAAGTGATGGCATCGCCACGGATTTCTCAGTGACTTCAAATGTATTATAAGTCTCCCCCGCTGTTGCTGATAAATTGTTCCATATTTATCATATTACTAACTACTTGCAAATTGATTTTTTTTTTAAGAATGTAGATGTAAATTAAATTAAATGCCATAGCCACAGCAAGCCACACTCATCTCAGACCCTTAGTGCCATGGTATTAACATTCGGGATGAATTTGACCCTGCTGGCTTTCCCCCTATCTCAATCCATTGTACTTGAAAAGAAATGGAATTTTATTTTCTTTTGTTTAAGTTTGGATGAGCTTTCTGCTGTGAAGCTTCATGCTGGTGTTGGGCCCTGGGGACTCTGAACAGATACCATTCCAATTTTCAAAATATGAGGTTACCATAACTGTGTACATTATATTTATCATCCATTTATATTTTAACAATCTGGACTTATTCAAAGACCACAGTTGTCATGATATGTGCCAATGTCAAGGGAGGATTTGGGTAAGAATGTACATAAAATAAAGCAAAATAAAAGGCTTAAGGCAACAAGCTCTTAAAACCACATTTACTCAGCAGGAGATTGTACAGTAATATTTTTCCCTAAAGTAAATCTTCGCTAACTCCCACAATATCTGAAATAACTTCCTCCTGAGTTGCCTTTTATCTCATGCATCTGCCTCCACATTCTGCAACCATCTTTCAGTATGGTGTCTTTAATATCCATTGGATAAAATATTTAAAGTGGAAGAGTTATAATTTATGAATAGAGTGCCCCTTAATCACCTGCTGATAGCTTTCAGTTTGGAGCAGGTGCTGTTGAGCCCGCTAATGAGCAAGCTGATGATAGGCCCCTTGTTCTCATGACAGGGAACTTTGCTATTTCACTTTTGCCGTGTTATTTGCTAACTTGAGAGACAGAAGATCTGTTCAAAAATGAAAAAAAATCCTCAATTCATTTTAAAACAAATTGAGGATTTGCTTCAGCATCCACTGAGTCGCGATAGCTGGAGAGAACTCATCTTCAATGAACATCAGCTAGGTAAGCAGGTAACAGTCTGGTTTTCAGTTTCTGTGTTAAATCCCCTGTGAGTGACAAACTAAAGTGTTTTACTGATGTCTTTCTTGCTAAATGTCTGTAATATCTGTGGTGCAACAGGTATTTTAATGTAGATGCTTTGCTAAATTATTTGTATTACTGCACATGTTAATGCATTGGTCATGCGAGTACTAAAGCACTTTGTCCAGTTTGGATAGTGTGACTTCAGAAAGATTCAGAAGAGTCGGTAAAGATTTATAATGATTCAGAGATTGGGAAGCATACCTTAGAGCAAGATACTTAGCTCTTTCTAGCTCATTTTATCCAAGAGGTAACTGAGAGCTATTAGCTCCTAATCAGGATATATGTTTGTGAGGTGGAGAGGTGGATGCTTCAGATTGTGCAGAAGTTCTTGAAAAGAAACTGCATTGTGAGACCCAGTGTCTGGATACTGCAGAAGTTTGGAGTAGGATTAAAGAGGAAAATGTGTCAGTGAGAACAACTCTTGGTTGGAGAAACTTGCCTAAAATTGACATGCATCCTTTACACTGAACTGCCTTTCTAAAATCGTCTTCTGATCTGATATGAGAAAAAGAAAATGCTTTGCCTCTACCCCATACTTCTTGATGAAGAGGTAAAAGGGGAAAATATAACTTACAATGGATTTTTAAAAGTGATACTTAATACACATGCATTGTAAGATTTGTATGACCCAGCATGTAATCCAAAGAACATTTTTATGAGGAGCCGTACTCTCAGAATAGGTTATATTTGGCCCTGATTATGCATTATTCATGTACACATTTATTTCTGTGAAAATAGAGGAAAATGGATAATGATGAAGTCATTAAAAGAAGAACCAATTCAGATGGTCCCATTTCAGCCCAAATTTCAGTCAGTCACCCTTGTTAACTAAGTAATTTACGTGTTAATAGTTGCTGGAATTAAATGTAATTTGTGCTTTACAGAATGGTGTTAGACTCCAGAAGCCATGGCACGCAAAAGATTATCAGTTTATTAATAGCTTCGTATTTTGTGAACTTTCATAATATACAGTAATTGCTTTTTTGTAATAAAAATTGGCAACTCTAGAGGGGAAAAAGTGGTGCTGTTTGGCTGTGCCCATTCCTCTTTCCTTTCTGTCCCTGGCCTCATCCCTGGAGCCCTGCAATTTGGGAAACTGTGCGGAGGGCACTGAGCTATAGTGCAGGGACATGTCTGTGCTACGCTCTTAGTCTGGGGGACTGTTACCTGGTCTGATCAGTTGCAGACTGTGACCTTGCTGGTTTTGCCTTGCCCATCTGTATGTGGCAGCATATCCTTCAATTCGTTGTGCTGATTCTGTCCCAGGCAACAGTGGGAGAACCTGCCACTCCACTGAGACTTGTGGGAAGGACATTGGAAAACTACTGGCAGTTTGAGTGATCTTGACTTAAATCTTGACTTAAATCTTCCTGACTGAGCAAATACACAGCTTTGACTATGCCATATCCTTTGGCCTGGCAAGAAGGCACAGGTTGAAAGCACAAATAAGCATACTTTAGTATTTTTTTTCTGTGGCTTGATGGGGGTAAGCAAAAAAAAGACAGGTAGGAGCATTAAAAATGAGGACTCTGCATCTTGTTTCACTGGAAAGGAAGTGAAGGATACTGGAATTTGAATTGTCCAAATAGGAGTGTTGGTTCTGGGAGATGAACACAGGAATGACTTGCCTTTTGGCCTTGAAGGCAGTGGAGGCTGGAAGAGCCAAACTAACAGTGAGTGCTTTAGTAAATCCCATCCTTGCTCTTTTAGTTCTCCAGGGTAATACGTTCCCTTAGGCTGTGAGACTGTGTGTAGCAATGTATCTTTAAGTGCTCCTTGCTGGTTTTGAATATTGGCTCATGCTCTTTTCAGGATGCTTCTCTTCTAGTTGCCTGTAGGCAGATTTATAAATTATCTGCTGAGGTTTATATTTTTCAATGGGATTTCCTGAAACATGCTTAGACTTAGAAGATATTTAGTCAGTATCTTTGTCTCTTTAGAAGCATTCTGCTCTGATAAGTTGCTCTCACTGTTAGCTTTTGTCTTTCACAAAAGCCCATAAAAGCCTCTTGACCAGCAGATTTGCTTGTGTAGTAACTACCATCTGCTGTAAAGACTACCTACCTAAAGACTACCTAGCTGTGTACTCTTTGTCAAGGTGTTTCTTCTCCCCTAATTCCAAGTTCATCAGTAGCACTCTATTGGCAGCAGTAAACAGTTAAGTGTCTATTCAATGAGTGGCCTGCTAAGCTACCAATGCATATTTTTGTAAAGAAATATGCAGTTTAATTTGTGGTGGCCATTGAGAAGCTGAGCTGCAAAAACATCAACACCACAAGGACACAATATTTTTCTCCTGATTACAACATGCTCATTTATTTTGGAATTCTTTTGCCAGCTGAGGACTAGAGGCAGTGACAGTAGAAGAGTTGTCCAGATGCCAAGGAAAAGAGAGAACTGTATATGTGCTCCTGTTCTGAAATAGTGGAGAGCAGGGAGAAAGGCTGCGTAGTTACTTGAAAGAATACCTTTTTATAAACACTTCTAAGAATCCACTGATATCGCCTGTGGGAGCAGCTAACAATACTTTAAAAATAGGTATAAAATTCAGCCGATTGCTAAATTCACAGGTCCTGATGTTAATTGGAAGAGAATCTTCCAGGGGGATCTGCAGACTCTGAACAACTTTTATTCTAAAATTAAAATACCTGCTTACCTTTCAAATTAGCCGTGAAAGCCATCACATAATAAGGTATTTGTGGTGGGGGCAATCGTTGTAGTGCGTATTCATAGTGCCAGGCAGACAGTGGGCTCTAATATCTGACTGGTTTGTACAGGTAGCACTACAAAGAACAGGTAACAAATATAGAGACTTCATTTTGTGTTGTAAGTAAAAATTCGGTACTCTTGTGTAGCATGTGTTTTATTAAAAAAAAAAAAAAGGCTTTTACCTTTTAGTACGTCCGTCATTTGTGTTTGAAGGTAATCTCTCCGGCCCTTAGCATTGTTTAAATCTTTCAGAGTCAGTAACAGTTCATAGCATCAACTTGGTAAAAAAATATTGTATTCATGAAAATGTTTAGAGCATAAACCACACACTCAGATGTATAAACTGTACATTTTTTTTTCTTATGTTATCATCACAATATCTGAAGTTTTCAGAGAATTCTTTTACAACCTGTTTATTTTATCTACCAAAAAAAAAAAAAAAAAGCCAAGGAGCATTGGTATGCTGAAGAAAAGGCTGATATGCTGTTTAATTTTCTCTTGTCTAACTCATACTATAAACCTCTGTGGAGGTGGGGACCATATTTTTCTTTTACAGTTGTACAGCAAGTGTAACAAGTCCATTTCCAACTTTTCAGTTAGTATGATAATATAAATAATCTTTCAAAGGATATATGTTTTTATCTTCATAGTATCATCATGGGTGTGATGTCATTTTATAGTAGGAAAACTAAGACATAGATGGTCAACAGTCAAAATTGAGTGTCCCCTAACTGTGGCCACCTAAGAGCTGAGATTTCATGTCCGTATTTTGTATGTTCAAAGTACAGCTCCAGTTGCCTCCAATTGCAGCTGTCGTGGGTATGTGCTCTGCTATGAATAGAGTCCCCATTGAGGCTGCATAGCTTAACCATTGTAGAAAAAGAAGCATATATGTTAAGTGGCCACCTGTGGAAAGTTTTCAGTGGCTAATTCACCACTACTGGGACTCTCGGGCAGAATTCAGCAAGATAATTTGAAGTTCACTTCCTGCAAGAATTGTCCTTATCTTGCAATCCACTGCTTCATTCATGACTTGTCTTTCCTTATGGATCCTTTGTCAGGTGCAAGATCAATGAGCTTCAAAAGAGGAAAAAACAATTCCACATGCTGACTAAAGGAAGAAGTGCATAAGGAATAAATGTCATTTGCTTATGTGGTAAAAAACTGTAGCATGAAGTGAGAGTACAGCTCTGGCTGGAGGGCTCTTTCTCAGACACTAATGGCATGTGATAAAAAAAATGAATCATTATCAAAAATGTGTTTCCCCCATTCTAATACCAATGCCCTTCAGCTTTATTCTCTTACATTCCACAATTTTGGCTGAAGGTGTTGGAAGGTGCTCTATACCTAGACCTGGTATTTGAGAAATAGTGATTATTTAGATAGCACTTAGAAACCCTTCTAAAGCAACAATTAAGTTAAATTTAGAAGGCTGCTTCTAAACTATTTTTTGTCTGTTTAGTATTTCCTTGCTTACTTTGAGAAATAGTGCAGAGAGAACCTGGTATTTCACAGCATTGTGCAGCTATTCTCTGTAGCTGAAGTTGCCAGTTGCTAAGGCCATCGTTAGCATCAGTGTGGAGTTTTGTCATTGCCTTTTATGATGCTGGGATTTGGTGCTTCGTCTTTATTGGTGACTCACTTTTATTCTAGTGAAATTAGATGCCATGAAATCTATGAAGCCATGTGACATATGCTGCCAACATCTTACTGTTCTAAAAGATAGGGTAGTCCTAAGTTGGGAAAAATGGAGTTCTCGTTACAGTTTTGCTGTTCTGTGACTTAAGCTGTGCTCTATCTACTTTTGTCTACTCACCTTTTATTTGTGTAGTCTACTGAGAAGATAGAGAATTCAGAGCTCAAACTGCTTTTGAACACACATATATAATGTCTGCTGCAAAATCCTGATCCTGATTGCAGTGGTAGTGCTGCTCATTGTACTAAACCCAACTAAGACATTAGATGAAAAGCAAAGGAAACAACTGACAGAAGCTGGATGGAACAGAATAATCACTGAACAAGTGTTTAGTTCACGTATCATGGATGCAGAAAACAGATATGAACCAGTGGCCTGTGTAAGAGTCAGGACAACAGCAACGGGCTTTGGCCTTGGCTGTAGGAGTGAAACATGGCACTCTAACTAGATTTCTGTGTGCGTTTCCAGCTGCTCTGTGTCACAGCTCAATGTCTGACTCTTCCCCCAACCTACAACTAACTGCCACAGGTTTGAGCAAGCATTCAAGCTTGGGACCTTTCCTACCGACTTAAGCATGGCCTAGACCAGGATAGCAATGACGGGAACCTGGAGGGAAGCTCTTCTCTTCTGTAGGAGACAGGATTGGCACTGCAGGTGCTCAGTAGCAGCATCCCGTACCTGCATATTTGAGTGTGCGTGTATGTATACACACGCATGTCCCCTGTCCTTGGATGTCCTTTTTAAGCAACTGAACAAACAGTTGCCAGATTCCCTGGCAAGGGAATCAAGAGGCCTAGCTGCTTCTTGTTGCGGTATTTTGGAAGGATCTGTTGCTTGCTGAATTCGTATAAAATTTTTCTGCCATTTCATGGGATTCTTGAATTAAATGCTTCTTAATGTCGGAATCTGAACTTCAGCATCAAGCTCCTACCTTGAAAATCTGTGCATTAAGTGCTAGTATCTTATCCTTATAGCTGTTTAATCAATAAACGCTTTACTAGTTATATTTATTCTTCTAATCTGAGAGGTCATGCTCCACTGGCGTTCAAAAGGTTGAGTGATTTGCTCTGGTTCACGCTTGTGAATAAAATTGATGTCTATAAGATGGAAATTTTCTTAATTTGCTACAAGAAAGATTTATCAAACAGAGGTGAAGCCCTTGACGCAGTTCTGTCCTGCTGGAGTCTGACTGAGCTCCTTTACCAGCTGCAGAGGGGTGTAGCAGTCCCCAGTGCCCATCTTGTCAGCTATCTCTTTCCCCACTACAAGGCTCATTCACTGGATTGCAGGAGTGGTTTGGGGTGCATCTCTGTCGCTGCATTTCAGCTCTTGGCACTTTGGATGTTGCCCTTTTGCCTGGTTGGGCAGAGGTTGCTGCAGGACAGGGTCTGGGGGAGTTACCTGCTGCCACCCATCTGGGAGACTGCGGAGACAGTTTCTTCGGGAGCCCTGAGCCCTGTGTGCATCAGGCAGGCACCTGGAGGCAGGCAAGGAGCTGAGGACTGAGAGAAGTGGTAGAAAAGCAGGGAAGTAGCAGGAGCATCTGTTCTGGCTGCCGGGGCGGCTCCAGGAAACCCATAGGACTAGAAGGCAGCAGGATGGGAGCAGGGGCAAGGAGAGCTCGGGGGGCTGCTGGGGCCGGCGGGCCCGGCTGGGAGGGCTGGATGCAGCCCAGCGCAGGGCTCCGTGCGGCGCAGGGTGCCGGCGCTTCACTGGTCTGGGGGCAGGGCGGCTGTCTATTTTTAGTGAGGGTTTTATAGAGTGGATCCCTGCGGTCTGGCTCCACACTGAAATATTGTCCTAGTCTCAATGACATAAACACAGGGCCAGCCTGTGATCCTGGCGCCAGCTTCAGCTTAGGGAATGTGAATGAAAGTACCAGTGGGGTCCAGGCAAGAAGGAGAAGAAAAAAAAATCCTGACTGTAATTACAAATAAATCCCAAACCCTTTCGCTCTCATGGCTCACTTAGTACAGCAAATAGCCTCTGATTCTCTACAAATAAGTCCCAGCTTAGTAACTGACAGATCTACCAAGAGGCAGTTAATGGAATAATGACTAAGGGAAGCTTAGGGTAATTTACAAACGGTTCCCAGTGTTGGAGGGTGACGGCCCCCACCTCGCCCCCTGCCCTGCTCTGTTCAAGTCATGCAGCAGTAAGCCACTGGGCAAGCCCTAAGTCTTGGCACACCAGAGTCTGTGAGGTTGGCAGGGAAGGCTATTTATTTATTATTTATTGAAAGCATCTAACACAGAATGATGACAGGCTAACTTTGATACGTGAAGCTGCAGTATTCTCCTAGAAAGACTGATCTGGGCTAGGGTCTGCAGAGCAAGGTTATTCCTGCCTTTCTTTCAATCAGAAAAGTGGGAAGATCGTAATTGAAAGTGACATAAAAGCCACCTCTGTTATCAGACACTTGAAATCAGCAGTGTCACTTCTGCTTCCTTTTCTGTCATAAAGGCAGTCTCCTGTTTGAATCACTTGTCCAAGTGTGTTCCAATGCATAATATTTGAGTTGATGTGCCCAGTTTGTCAACAAGAGTTAGCCCTCAATCAAAGTATAGAGAACTCTAGTGCAGCTTTCACAGAGGTCATAACAATTCTCTCTTTTTGCTTAGTTTTGATCTTTTTATAAACAAAACACGGTAGTTATTTCAAAGGCACCCTGTCCTACCAAGGAGTAACAGTGAGCCTATTCCTATATGAGAGGCAATTCTACATGCATGCGCACGCACACACACGCGTTCAGAGAACAAATCTAAATAATGGTAAAAGAATCACTGTGTGTGTGGTATCTTAATGGACAGCTGATATGTTTATTGTGAAAACAACCACTATAAAAGGTGATGTAGCTTCAGAAGGCATGCTAAACAGTGGGGGCATTCATTTGAAATGTCATTATTTCAATCTTGCTTGAAAGGAAACAATCTTAAGACCAAGGTGTATGCAAGAAAGGCTAGCTGATTGTTAGTCCTGTGACGGGTGATTATTCCTACTGTGCCGTCTTAGACTTTCCAGTGTCTGTGTTGAAAGGAATGCTATTATCCTCTGATAATAGTTACTTGGGAATATTTCTGAATGGGGGAAAAAAAAAGAAAAAAAACCCTCCCTCAACAAAGTTTATCAAAGGAAATTGTGCATAAGAGATGTTTTGCTGTGGGAGAAGTAGTAATTTGTGACCACTTCTTTCTTTGGTGAGATGTTCATTTCTCACTCCTACTAAACCCTGTGTCAATTCCCTTTTGGAAGTGGTTGTGCTGTGGCATATTGCACTATACCCAAAAAAATGATTCTCTAAAAGCTTTTAAGTGTATCCTGTAATGGATGTGTTGTGTAAACTGCAATGAAGGATATCAAAAAAGAGAGGGACACACACACATATTTAATGAGGATGAGTAAACACACCTAAGATGTAACTGTAGATATAAGAAAAATAAAAGCAGCTGGGGGGCTTCTGAGACATTGTTTGTCTTGAAAGTGATGAGAAGAGGCACCATCAAAAGACTTGTTTTACTACAGTCATGCTTCATTATGGGGAAGGGGAGTGCGGGGAAGGGGAGGGGTGGGGGTTCCCTACGTGACTCGGTTGCCAGAAGAGAGAACCTAACTCGTTTGCATGGCCTAATTAATCCCTGAACTCAGTCAAAGCCTGAGTCAGAGGGAGAGAGCAAATGTCAGATCTGTGTCTGGGAAGCCTAGGTTCATTATTTTACTTACTTGGGTCCCTGTGCTTCACAGGCAAAGAAAGGCGCAAAACTTCCACACTAAAGATACACATCCCAGAGATTCATACTGAACATCACCAAGTTTGGGATCAGTCTCCTTTGTGTCTCTTTCTCTATTTGAAATAATCATATACTGCCAGGAATATACCTATTTTATCATGTAGGGGAGAAAGCAGAAATCATTGTACTTGCCACATGTTTCTTTGAGAATTATCCTCTTGAACACACAGCCTTTCACGGCCAGTGCAGTCATTATGAACTCATGTTTTGTGACATTTTGTGACGGCTGCAAAGATAAGACTGGCTAATGTTACGCACACAAGTCTGACTGATCATTGTGATCTACTTCTTTTAGAAGATATCAGGTTCCCTAAAGGGTAAAGCATAAGAAGCAGGGAAGAGTGATAAATACGAAACACTGAGGCAAACCGTGTAAGATTAAACTGATATGCAGTCTAATCTTGTTCTAGTTATTAAAGCTCCTTCATCTTTGCAGATTTTCTAGCCAGAACAAACTTAAACAGTGCGTAACGATACAATTATTACCAATTTGTGGGACTTTACTTGGCTGTTTTTACTCCTGAAGCAAACTGCAGTCAGGCTATACAGGCTATATTATGCTAAATACTGCTTTATTTTATTTTTATTTATTTATTTTTAACTCTGTACCAAAACTTGGTACTTCTGAGTGCCAAGTGAAGCCATTCTAGATTTGGCCATTGGTTTCTGAGTCAGATGGGCATGCTCCCTCTGGCTTTATGGTCAGGATTAGACCCTGCCTTTGGGATTTAGTGCTTCCACAAAACCTCGGAGTCTCTCAGAATGTTTTGTCCCAGCATCTGAGGCAATGCTTACTTAGTGCAGGGGACCTGGAACTCAAAGCTTAGCTGATAAAGGTACTTTTAAAGTAAGTTTAATTTTCCCTCATTCATAACCAGAAGACTAAATATGATGTAATCGGATTTATTTTTTCCTCTTCACCTCCACTGGAGCCAGGAAAATGAAGTAGTTGAGAGAAAAGAGGTTGTCATTTTCAGTCAAGCAGCTATTCATCAAGTAGCATTAGACAATTAGCTATAAAACATTTCAAGGGCTCCATTGGTGCTAAAAGGGCGAGAGGGTCCTTTTGAATATCAGAGGTGGGAAATGTCATGTATCAGGGTTACGCAGTAGCTGGCATCAATGAATCACTCGCGTGCACACAAGGCTTGATGCGGAGTGAGGGTGATTGCTGTATTTTTTCTCATCGTTGAATCCTTGTCACTCAGTTGTCTTTAGTGTTTTATGGAAAGGGAAAAATAAAAACTTAGTTTAGCTCAATAGATGTTTATGTTAATAAGCTGGGTGGCAAAAACGCATGAATACATTGCTACTTGTCAGATAGTGTGTATGTGTAAAATATACTGCTGCAGGGAGTTTGTTTGGATAAACAGTGTTGCCTGTGTGGAGATTCAAATACCCATCAGGAGCCACGGCTTGTAAATATAAGTGTCATTTTTTAACATAAAAAATGTCCTGGATTGTGTTTCATCTTTGCCAGTTCTCCCACTGGCCTCCTTCT
Organism: Rhynchotus rufescens; assembly: GCA_032273925.1. Lineage (NCBI taxonomy): Eukaryota > Metazoa > Chordata > Aves > Tinamiformes > Tinamidae > Rhynchotus > Rhynchotus rufescens. The sequence goes on along the minus strand of JAVCKT010027785.1, from coordinate 4,509 downwards.
CTGTCATGAGTTGGTCTGCAAGCTGTGAGACACTCAACCAGTTTTAGTCTCTTCACTTGACTGCTGAGATGTTTACATCTGGCACACAAAAAAGTAGGATGGTTAGGTGGGATAAGGGTAGGGGGGAATGTTAGAAGAGCTTTGCCTTTGTTGCAAACCTTCTGTATAAATAAATAAATAAAACTTCTGTTTAATTCCTCCAAGAGAAGTTGCAGCCAACAGAACTCTGTTCTGAGGTTCAGATTTACGGCAGAAGACACTGCTGAGAGAAAAAACGAGACAGAGACAGTGGAGTTCCACCTCTCATGATATATAGAGCCAAGGGGAGGTATAAATACCCACCACTTCCCGGACCCTTTTCTTAAAAAAAAAAAAAAAAAGACAAACACCCAGGATCCTGTCTCTGGCTGGCTTGCAGCAAGGCGCCCTCATAAAAGCTAAGATAAACAGTTTATCAGCAGATGAATGCACAAGCCCTGCTCGAAAGACAAAAGTCTATACCTTAGGAAAAATGCAGGAGCAAGAAGCAAGCGGGCTGAGAATCAGGAAGATGCAGGATTTTAAGAGCAGGAATGACATGAAATGAGCGAAGTAGAGCAATTCCTTAAGGACCTTGACATTTTTTTTCTGTTCTTTTATAGCCTTCACTTTTTTCTCCTTTTTAAGGCAGTGTATATATTTGGCAAGCATCAAGTCTGTTCTTTACATACAGTTGTAGTTAGAGAAGACTAAGAAATAACTTTCATTTTTTTATTGAAGGTCTCTTTCTTTTTGCCTTTTTTTCATCGCTTTAATAGATCTGTCACCCTAGAATTTAATTCAGTATAACGCATCATTGGAGAGCTAAGCTTCAAAATATATTATTTATATATTGTTTATCAATGTAGATGAAGGTTCTTGACCAAATATATCCATCTCTGTCTCCATTCCTTTGGGATTTCAAGGTAGATCTTTCTTCTCAATGTTGTTTTCCTGCCTAAGTAGGTAATTCATAATTGTTTTCCTTCAGAGCAGCCACTCATCTACTAGCTGATCCATTAACACTGTTACTCTGGTCTCCTTTTTGTGAATCTATAAAGGGAAGAGGAAATGAGTAAGGCACCTTGCAGTGTGGCAGTAGATTTCAAAGTTGCAGTTAGATCTTCCTGAATCTTTAGAGCACAAAGAATCTGACATGAAAGCAATAAAACGGTGATTTTCTACCTGTGGAAAATGGAGTCCTGGGGAGGTGGCCAAGGCCTGTAGTTGCTGACAACCTAAATGGGGCAGACAGCTGCACGGCAAATGTCTGAGAGCTCTGCATCTCCGTTAGAAATACTCCTACTTTGAAAGTAGACTATTTTAGAAACACAGCGTAAAAGAACATTAAAAATCAATCCTTAAGAAGTTCCTTACAAAATGTATAGGGGTCCGACCCGTATCTATCAGCTAACTACAACATAAGACTAAAAGTGGGTTCACTTGCCTGACATTTTCTAATAATCAGTTTAATGGGGAAAAACTTTTGAGAGCTTTTTCTGTGCATCAGTTTCTTTCATAACGTTTTGGGAGCTGTGCCGCTAGAGTCATAGCAGAGCGGTGGCTGCCGCATACCTCTTCTCTCCTCATCAGAGATGTGATCCTGTAGAAACGGCATCTTAGTCTTGCCCACATTGGCTTCCTCTGTGCCTTGAAAGTTGTATTTACTTTGTCTACTGAAAAAACACATTTTGACTATGTCAGCACTCCAGAGCCAATAAAGCTGAGGTGAAGGGAGTTGTTTTCTCCTCTGCTTTATGCACCATTGCCAGTAGAATGACCGGCTAGGGCCTCCACAAGCTGCTGGCCTCTCTCCCTAGCCCAGGAAAGGCTGGCATCATGCACAGTGTCTGGATCAGGCCCTTTACCTCAGGGTTTCATTTATTGGTTTCATTGACTGTTTTCAGCAACCCCCCAAATAAACCAGTTGGATGGGAATCCAAATCTCTTTTTCCTCTGACCTCACGGCCTCTGGCAGATCTGTTCCTGGCAGCTCTTCCCCAGTGCTGCTATCAGCCGTTACACCAAAAAAAATCTTGGGCCACAAGTGACTTCTGTCACTTCAGCTTCCCTGAAGCCTTCAGGGCCTTGCCAGGAGCTCAGTGCTGCCCCGCAGACACCTGCGCTTTAGGAATTGCCAGCCCCCAGTCTGATAATTCCTAAATTACCCCAGTCTGCTCTGCTCAGAAGGGCAGCTCTGGCCCTTGAAGAGGCAGCCAACCTGCAGCAGCCCCGTTCCTGAAGGCTTGGCCTCCTGCGTGTAATTTGGTTCATGAGGTCACTCAGAGACCGGCCACTAAAATACTTGTTCTCATGCCAGCCTATTAAAATGAGCATATTAAAGAAAGAATACAGGACATCAAGATGTAACTTCTGAAGTTTAGCTTTCTGCTGAAGTTCTGCTATTTTAACCTGGTATTGTTATCTGTGCCTCTGTGTTTAAACAAAGTTTAAAAATGACTACAAAAATATTTGCACTGACTTAGAGCTTACTACCTCTTCCTGGCCTTTTCTTTGGCCAGCATTGCCATGTACGCAATGAAGAGGAATTGGCTCATACCAGTGGCAGGTTTTGCCAGTAGTTCACTGGGAAAAGGGGCTGATCTAACCTAATATTTGACTAAGCTCACAGAATTCCTTTACAAAGTAGAAGTGTAGCATCAAAGATTCCCTGAGAAGGAGCAAACCAGAGGAGCGAACCCAGGCAGGAGCAGATTCTCTGTTCATCACTCACCCCACATATGCATGTTTTAGTTAACCAGAGCAGCTCATCCTTACTCACAGTCTCAATAAAATCCCCCTAAAATAGTTCCAGTTCCAGCACTGAGATCAAGTTGGCTGGTCACAAAAACATGGGGAGGGAGAAAAGCTCAGATAGAGACACCTCCAAAAGCCGTTTGCTTTTTCTCCATCTTCACAAGCTCTCCCTCCTGAAAGCAGCCACATGAGACCTCTCCAAAACCTGCTCTCACAATACTACAAAGCTGAATGTTGCTGCAGTGCAGTTGAGCAAATAAGCCCCTAGTTCCTTATTCTTGTTCCTCAGCAAAATCCAGTGCTGCCTCCAGTGAGAAATCATGGATCACCCGAATGTGGGCAGAGGCAGTGTCAGGAGACACCACTCCAGCTTTGGCCTGCAGTGGGCAGAAGAAAAGGGTGTGTATAGGAGAAAAGGAGGGTTGAACAAGCCCTCCCCAGCTCAGCTCGGTCTCCTGGGCAAGGTTCTCGGAGGCTGGAGCGGCACGGGCTGGAGGAGGCCGAGACGCTGGCTCAGAGGCTGAGCCGGAGGCGCGTGTGCCTGGGCGCTCTCGCTTCATCTCTGCAGAGCTTTGCACCTCCAGGCCCTGCGCGTGTTCAGCATCGAAGCCCTAAATCCAGCCAAATGTTTGTCTGAAGTTCCTGATAAGTTTCTGCTCCTTGAAATGTTTTTGATTTTCTTTTGAAAGATAAGTGTGCTCTCTCACTTATTCCCAAGGACAATTTGTATGCCAAGTTTCAGCAATAAGCAATATCCTCATCAGGTTCTAGGTGAAGCTAGAGACCCAAACAGCCAGATAAAAAGAAAAATCTAATAAAACTCCAAGCGATCCTTAACGGACACTGTAGTAGCAAATGTCACTGGGTGGAGCTGGGGCAAGTTTTTCACCTTATGACATTTATTTCAGTTGTTATGTATTATTTATAAAGTGCCCTACATGCTTAGGAATAAAGAAAAATAAGATTTAAAGCAGCATTATTTTAGCTTTTACTGAGGAAGTGAAAACAGTTGAAAAAACATAGCTAATTTTTAGAAAAACAGCTCAGCCTGGGTAATACAATCTGTATATTACTTTCATAATGAGCCTAAATTTGAAAGGTAACATATAAAAATACATAAATAATTTAGGTGTAATGACTAAGCTTCAGACCCATTAAACTTAGGCTCCTAAGTGCCTAAATAGCCTGCAGGAATGGGATTCAAGCACTTTGGGATATTTTATTGAAATCTTAGTAGAAGGCTCGCCCCCCTCATCTGTGCTGTCATGCTGTCTCAAGTGCTGTTCCTGAGAATAATTCCGCAATGGAAGCTGCATTTAGTATCGGGTTTTAAAGATGTTTTAAGTATTTGCCGACGAAGGGGACTTTCTGTCTTCTCTGTATGGACAGGGAGCTCAGCTCCATGCCCAGCAGTTGTGTTTCTGCTGGAAACACTCTAGAGAAGTTAACAGAAAAACAAAATGACAAGTTGTGCAAGGAGTTCACTGATGGATTAGGATGTGCCGGAGCAAAGCGCGGTCCAGGCAAGTCAGTGGGACTGGCGCGCGAGGAGCTGGGCAGCCCGTGCCGAGGGTCTCCTCGTGCCGCGGGCTCGGGCTCCTGCGGCGGTTTGTAGGCGCGCTGCGGCCGGCGCCGGGCCGGTGGTGCGGGCGGCTGGCGCGGTCCCGCGGGAGCAGCCGCGCTGCCCGAGCAGGGCCCGGCGGAGCCGCCGCTTGTCGCGCCCCGCCGAGCGGC
>JAVCKT010027782.1:0-18879 GCA_032273925.1 Rhynchotus rufescens | reverse complement strand
CCACGCCCGGCCACGCCCCCCGCCGTCTCCCGGGCGACCCGCCCCGCCCCGGCCCCGCCCCGCCCGCGCCGCGCCGGCCTCGCCCAATGACAGACCCGCCCCGCCCTGACGTCGCCTAACAGCCAATCGGCGGCTCCTTCTCTCCCACTACCGTCCCCGGGCCTCCCGGCCGCTTTTCCGTAAGGGCGGCTAGGATTGGCTGGCGTGGGGAGAGCGGCGAAGGGGTTCCTGTGGGAGCACAGCGGCGATTGGCTGCGGCGGGCGGAAGGGGCGGGTGCCGCGGCGCGGAGCGGGGAGGAGGAGGAGGGATCCATGGCGGCGCTGTAGGCCGCGCGTCCGGCCGTAACGGGCCGCGGTAACGAGCGGGGCCGCAGCGCGGGCCGGGCCGGGGGCGGGGGCCGCTTCCCGCCGCCGGCGCCGCCGCTGGAGGCGAGGCCGGGCGGGCAGGGCTCGTGGCGGGCTCCGGAGGCTGAGCTTGTGTCAAGGGAACGGGGAGAAACCAAGGCACGGGCTGTTGTAAAGCCAGGCCTGGAACTGAGCGTCTCCCGGCCTGCGCTCGTGCTGGGCTTGGGCGCGCGGGCTTGATGCAAGGAAATCAGCGCTAATGAGTTAATTATTGCTGCTGGTTTTGGGCTGGGTTTGGGCCGGGCCAAGCCAAGTGGCTCTTTGGTGATGAGCTGCCTCTGTCGTCTCAATGTGGAGCGACTCGAAAGGCTTTGGGTGATGGGGGAGTTACCTGAGGATTCCTGAAAGCACTGAAAACAGGAAAACGTCTGCGAGTCTTCACGGGATGGACAGAGAAGTGTATAAAATGAAAGTGTATAAAATGAAAGATGAGTGTTGGGCTCTTTCTTGAAAACCAGAGAGGTACAGCAAGTGAAAGAGGAGCGTGTGAAAAGCTTCCCTTTCTTATCTTTTCTTTCCTTTTTTTTTTTTTCCTCCCCATTTGCCAAGGTAAATCCAAGCTGAGGTGAGGACCATTGCATTGAAATATGACTACAGACAGCTAAGAGGAAGGCATGTTTTTGGGAAGCAGTAAAGGAGTATTAGGTGCTGCTGTTAATCACACTGGTTTTGCAGCCGTTGGGTATCTCAGTGAGGGCTTGCTGGTCTGGACAGCAAAAGTTATTCATCTACCCAGTGTAACAGCTGGTTTTACTGGTGCAAAAAGGTGTTTTTCTGTGTCTTTAGGCTGCAGTATGCAAATATAACATCTGCTTTATTTCTTGCTGTACTCATTGATGGGGTCTGCGTTTGAGGAAGGCTGGTAGTGACGGAGAAGTGAAGTCTCTGGTGTTTCTGCGGTTGTGTTTGGGACAGCCTGTGCCACGATGGATGGGGGCGACGGGACCGCCGACCTCGTCATTAACAAGCGCTTTGTGTCCGAAGCGGAGCTAGAAGAGCGGCGGAAGAGGAGGCAGGAGGAGTGGGAGAAGGTCCGAAAACCTGAAGACCCCGTAGGTATGGGATGTGTGGTAAGGATTTTAAGGAAGAGAGCTAGGAATATTCACTCTCATGGAAAATGAAAGCACAAGGGTAGTAACACTCTATGTCTTATAACTTCAAAAAACCTGAACTTTTGGTGACTTACTATGTCTAACAAATGGTCTAATTTTCTGATTTCTTCCTTTCTTTCAGAATGCCCCGAGGAGGCATATGACCCACGTTCGTTATATGAAAGACTTCAGGAGCAGAGAGAAAAGAAACAGCAGGAGTTTGAGGAGCAATTTAAATTCAGTAAGCACCAGCAGTTGTTATTAAAATGAGCAAAAAGATTCTTTTCCTGTAAATAATGTATTATCCTGTACAGCAGGACAGCACTACGCGTGTGGGAAACTAAAAAGCTAAACAGACAAAATCCTGATAACAATTAATGGAAAAGTGGAATTGTAATTTGGTTTCCTGGCTCCTGAACTCATGCTGTAACACAAGGCCATCTTGTGTGAACCAGTAAAAAGAAATACTCTTCCAGATAGTGTTATATTTCCCATAATTAGTTGAGTGAATTACTTGAGGTCAAGATTAGCATTCAGATGAAGTAAATATATAGGAGCTTATTTTTCAAAAACTAAATACTTGGCTCATGTGGAAATATAATGAAAACATAATTTCTGTTTGGTTTTAAAGAAAAAGCCTTTTCCTCCCTGTCACCTGTATTTGTGCTGCTGAGCACAAAGATGATGATGAGAACCAGAGAAGTCAACCATTTGGGGAGAAAGGGAACTATTAGCTCTATCTAAAGAGAAGTGAGGCTGATGCTGTGAGGACTTCATTTTTTATGGGGGCTTCTAAATGATTTTGATTCTTTAGATGGAAGCCTCATCCTCACACCTTTGTTTGTTTGTTTGTTTCTAAGCCCTGGTTTGCTCAGCTGGATTTTGCCTAGAGTTTTCTTGTTGATGCTACACAACAGAGCTATTTGTTTTCTTTAATTACGGCACAGAATTTGAGCTCTATTAAATACACTCCCTGATCCTGCAGACATTCCCAACTGTGATGCTAGAGATTTTTTTTTGTGTGTAGATACTTGCCTGCAGCCAAATTTCTTTGGGAGAAGATCACTGTTGGGGGGCTTGTGAGCCCCAGTTTATTAGTTTAGAGTTGAGCCAAATTTGGCCCTTTGTGACAACTTTTGTCCCTTCAGTACTTTAATTCCCCTTAAAAATGTGTACTGCACATATTTTGAAAAAGAGGGAATAAGCAACTGTCTGCTAATGGCCTTGGAGTTGAGTATTTCTAGTAACTCTCCAAATTAATTGCTTCCCTTGCCTCGTTGTATTAAATCTCTAAGATCTTTATTCTGTTTTAGGAAACCTGTAAACCAAGTACTGGAATGAGAAACATCCGTGAGAAGGGGTTGGGGAAATAAACCAAATACTGATTTTAAGGCAAGCATTACAGAACAGTGCTAATGAGAGACCTGCTGTTTGAAGAGCAAATACATCGTTCTACAAAGTTCTTCTTTCTTCTGAAGGGCCTTAGAGAGCTTACCTACTAAAACTGTAGTCAGAAGAACCTTTTCAGCTGCTGCTCTTAGTTTTCAGATCAGGCATGTGCACAATGAAATGAAGCACTGCTTTTGCTGCCTGTTGGAATTGGTCCTCAGTGGTAGAGAGTGGTACAAGTTGCTGTTTGGACACATAGGAATGAGTTGTGCATTTTGGCAGTTGAAAAATTAAACTCTAATCAAGGTTAAACGTGGCTCAAATGTCTCAGGATGACTGGAAATGGAAATGCTAAGTCTTTTAAAGCAGCCTTTTTGTTACCTTTCTAAATATATGATTTTGATTAAAAGGCGCTGAAAATTTGCAGAAAAAAAGTCACAGACTTCCTTACTGACCTAGAGGGTGCTCTCCTTGAAGCAAGAGAGCAGGATGTTTACAGGTTTAGAGATCATATATTTTTATTTTGAAATTAAAACTTCTTCTAAATTTTTAAAATAGATAGTTTAAACACTCTGCTAAATCTTTATTTTTTTTTTCTGCTTTAAGAAAACGTGCTTCCTAATTTGAGGAAAGATTTCTAGGGAGAGAAGTAATGTATTTTTTCCAACTGTGGTTAATTTAATAGTGCATTCTGAGTTGACGTATTTGACTCACCAAAACCAAAGCTGCCAGTAGATCATTCCTTTATATTATTATTCCTTGTTCTGTGTAACCTGTTCCAAAATTGCTATTTCAGAAGTGGGGAAAAGCTGCTTATGTGAAGACTCGTTTGACTTTCTGTTATTATATCAGCAAGTCCAGCATTACGTGACTTCCCCCTACAGATTTCTGCCTTGTTTTTCTTCTTGGTAACACTGCTGTGATCAGGCTGTTGTAGCTCACGTGCCTGAGTGTTTAGGAAGCACTTTTAGAGAATTCCAGAAGCAACAGATCACTTTTCCTTTGTGGGGTTCACTTTGTACCCTTCACTTGGCTGCGCAGGTAAGGACTCTAATCCCTGCATCCCCAGAGCTCCGTGCAAGTTGTCCCACCTCAGCAGTGTTAGGAATGTGCCGTGGATGGTTACCTGCAGGTTGTGAGGTAGATGAAAAACTGTAACTAATGCGAGATAAATATCTGCTCTCCCAATAGCTTTAGTTGATAAATACGCTTTCTTTGCCTTTTTTTTTTCCAGAAAATATGGTAAGAGGCTTAGATGAAGATGAGACAAATTTCCTTGATGAGGTTTCTCGGCAGCAGGAGCTAATAGAAAAGCAGCGAAGAGAAGAGGAGCTGAAAGAGCTGAATGAATACAGAATATCCTTTGCACAGAGATGGCTGGCCATTGTACATAGGAGGTTAAGAGACGATGCTGTGGTTTATTCTGTAATTCAGTCTTTCTATAAAACACTAGAAAATATGTGCAGTGATAACCTTCTAAGGTTTTTGTAGTTTCAGTCTCCTGTGACAATGTTCCCCCAATATCTCCATTATTTTTTCTTTTTCTTGCTTTTTTTTTTTCTCATTGAGAGCATAAAATATCAAAGCTTAAAAGAGTAAGTGGATGTAAAGGAAATATGGAAAGGAAACTATATTTTTTTCATCTCTTTATTCAAAACCAAATATCACTGACTTGTTCTTAACTGCATATTGGATGTTTTTAAGGTACCTGCTTGTAATAGTGCTCAACTTGCTCTGTTATTCTTCTGGAAGTATTAGGTAGGTTTTCCTCTGTTGGAGCTGCAAGATGAGAAATTAAGAATAAGTGAACGAGCCGTGCAGATGTGACTTCCTTTGGGAAAGCTGGCACCGTTGGAGGCTTGACGGCTTTGGAGACTGTTACAGTGTTCAGTCCTACTAAGGAGGAGGCAGTTTCAATTTGCTGTTAAACGCCACTGCTAGTGAACGTGTGCTGGAGAGCAGCATAGACAGCTTTTCCCTCCCATCTTTGCCAGGGAGGGGAGGTCGGGAATGATTTGGGGGCTTCTGCCTGTGCCAAGCTGCATGTTGTGATTTAAGGGTCAGGAGAAGTGGTTTCCTGGAGCTGTGTAGAAACCAGTGCTTCCTTTGCCTCTTTTTGAGACCTGAGGAAGACCTTCACTTTACATAATCATTGGGCAAAATGCAAGTTCTCCGGGATGCACTGGTAGAGATGAGAGTTTATGGACACAAGGAAGAACAAACAGCTCATATTTATGAGGTGACCAAAAGTAGTGAGCAAAAAAAGCTAAATAATGCTGATTAATGAATACATGACCATGTATTCATTAATAATTCTCAGTGGAGAAGATATATATTTTGATTGTGTGTTCTGTGAAGAACCTCTGAGTTGTCTCATCAGTTCAGCAGCCGACGGCTCGAGTCAGGTCGCGCACGTGCAGGGTGAGCTGCACCAGCCGGGAGGGAATATTCCGCTGTCACGGATTAGCACGTCGTGCCCTGATCCTGGAGCTTCCTCGGCAGGAGCCTGCTCCCGACTTGGCGCCTCCAGCCTCGGCCTTTGCACCCTCTGCAGAATCTCTGTTCTTGTGCATGGTCTGGCTGTAAATTACGCTGCAGGATGTGTTGCTAATGGCACGTATAGCGGGAGCTGCTTCGGTCTGAGGTCACCTCCTCTCGCAGAAGCATTTACCCATTCTTTCTCATTCTGTCTTTTTTTCTCCTTTTTTCTTTTTTTAAACATAACGTTGGAGACACTCTCTCAAAATGCAAAATCTGTGGGGTTTTTTTGTAGCGTTAAGCCTTATCAGATGTTAACTGAAGGTTTATCACTGTAGTGACAAAAGGAGCCAGCTACTGTGCAAACATTCTGCATTTAGTGGTGCTGCTCAAGAGCTCCAAACCAAAAAGAGGAAACTCAGTGGGTTTGATTATCTCGATCATTTGCAGGGATGTATGGAAGTTTGACTTCATATTGCATGATTATTTTCTCTCCCTTCATCATTGTCTGATTGTGATTAAAGATCTTGCCGATTTTTCTTTCTTTAAGCCAATTCCAGGAATAACTTCTTGGCTTAAATATTGTGCAAACATAGAAAGATCCTCTGTCCAAGAAACTTGAACTTTCCTGTTAAAGAGCTTTTTATAGTGCAGTTGACATTTAAGATTGAGACCTTTATTTTAATATAATCTTACAAAAAGGAGACGTGCTTTTGGTAGGGATAGTGTTATGTTTGCTGGCAATTGCAGTACGTGCAGGTGAAAATCCATTGAAGCTGGTAATCGTTCCCGTTAGACATGCTGTATCTCTGCTAGCTTAGGAGAATTTTAGTATCTTGCATAAAAGTGAAAAGCCCATAATTTGGTATCTTTTAAAAGAAGGGACTTTGCTACTTCATGACAGAGCAGTGAACACCAAGTGTGAAGAGACAAGTACTGCGGTGTGTAGAAATGCGTGGCAGCAGGAAGCTCTTTGGACGCAAAAAGACCTTTCAAATTCCTCCTGTTAGCCACAGGATGGCACTCCCGTGTCGTCAGAAAACTGAACAGGCTGCTTTTGGGTGCTGAGAGCTTTGGTTGAAGAAGGGTTGCATTTGGATTATTGATGCATCTTCAGGAAAAATGAAATTAGGAGTGAGGTCTGCATGCCCCCAGCTTTATAGGGATCCGACACTTGGAGTGTGCTGTTTCAAAGCAAGGCGAGAGCTTCTTTAATAGCTCAGTGGAAAAGACAACCAAACCTCTGCCACTTCAGATGTGTGGCCTGTCAGTATGAAATCCACTGTGTCTCATAGCTACATGTAACAAATGGCCTACTTGGAAAACTCAGGTCTATCCGCTGGTCAATGGAATTGTAATCAAAGAAGACACCGATTAAAAAAACAGATTTAAGGTTATAAACAAAATCCTTTTAAGCTAAGCTATTTTTTTTGAACTCTGTGCAATTATAAAGCTCCTGAGAGGCCTCTGTGGTTCCCCTGCTGCCTCACTAACAAGCACGGTCTTTGAAAGGCCTCATTTTTATGAGGTACAGCTAAATATCAAGCACTAGGGACAGGAGTAGGTACGGCCATAGGAGCAGATATATGTAGTGTGCTCGCAGATTGAATGGGCCTTAAGAAGGGACAAAGCTCCTGCTCATCCAATCTGAGAGTCCTAAACTTTACCATTTCACTATGTGATTCATCTGCACCCCAACTTTATAACTCTGTTTTAAGCTACTTTAAACTGTTGTTTTTCCTGTGTGTTTGTAGTCTTTGGGTGGATGTTGGACCCCGTAGACCTTTAATCGGATTTGCCTCTTTCCTTTTGGATTTAGTGTTCAAACTGGCTGTGAAAGAGCAGTCTGCTTCACTAATACCCTTGTGGCCTTTGCAAAGAAATGAGCTGAAAAAAAAAGTTAGTTTGGTACATCCCGATACGGAAAGCTGGTCAGTTTTGCTTTGGCAGCGCAGGGAAGTACTGGGTTGTCCAATGCAATTTTGGTGAAGTTCAACCCTTTGTATCTGAGCTTAAAATACATGCAGGAGGCTGCACGTGTTTATGGGTGCTGGATGTGCGACGCGTTTGCCCTTTCCTCCTTCCAAGATGCAGCTCCTATTCGGAGCAAGCTGCTCCCTGCTGCCTGGAGCTGGTTCATGAAGCAGCTCGTAAGTGAAAAGTGTGAAGGCTCTTCTGACCAAAGATGCCAACTAAACGTCATTACAATAAATTTCTTTCCACGTAGTATGTGAATGAGCAGCAGGCTGGCTAATTATATCAAAGAGGAAGTATCTTTTCTTTCTGTTCTTTCCTTGTTGATCCTTAACCCTTAATTCACAGCACTCTCACCAAAGTGGGAGTCAGTGCGGACCCAAAGAAGGAAACTGAGAAGAAATTGCCCATGAAGTCAGTGGAAAACAAGAACAAATTCTCTCAGGCAAAGCTGTTGGCAGGAGCTGTGAAACACAGAAGGTTCGTTTCACACCTCTATAAATTCATGAGGAATGCAACCTAGTTAACAGTGTAAAGGAAGGCAGGCCAAAACTGCCTCCAGAGAGTGAGGTGCAAACCTTAACTCTAAAGAAAAAAGGGGGAAGGTATCGGAAAAGACCAGTCGTGTTTCTATAGGCTCTTGCAAACTGTGGGCAAAACATGAGGCAATTGAAAGAGATAAGCGTGTGTAAAGCAAGCGAGTAGACTTCTGCAAACAAGATCTGCAAGCTTGTGTGGCCTTGCTTGGGGATGCAGGCCAAAATGTTACACATCTCTATTTGAAAAAATGTCAGTGTCGCCTCACTCGTGTAATTTGATTCGTATCTGCATAAATCTGCCAGTTTATCTGTGTCAAAAACTGATGCTTTGAACTGTTGCTGGGGCAGCATGCAGAAGAGGCAGGTCATGAGAAAAGAACTGAAGGCAGCGAGCAGACTCTCCTTGTTTCTTGCTGGTTTGCACTGGTACATCACCCTTTTTATCCCGGGGAGGTAGTAGTTGGCATTGTGGCCTGTTTGCTCTTTGGCCTTGACCTGCAAATAGGTGATGGAGAAATTAAGTATCTGAGGCTAGATTTCCCATAGACTGGTGATCTAGTAATTCAGATGACAACTGTCATTCCAAAATTAAGTTAGTGTTTTTGAATCTTTCCCAGACAGAGAGAGATGCTCTTTAGTTTTCAGTACACCCATGCCTATGCTGAAATAGGCTCTTCCAATACCTAGCGTGGGGTTATGGATAGCTGGCTGTTTTAGGGAAGAGGAGAAAACCCTTTGACTGATAACATGCAGCCAACATGATTTATTTTCCTCTTCAGCTGTTGGTGCTTGAGCCAGGAGGATGCAGAGAAGGAGCTGGCATTCGTGGCACATCTGAAGTCTGCAGATGGCAGCTCTTTGAGGAGAGGGTTTATAAGCCCATGTGCCAAGGCCATCACAGACTTTCTTTGCAAGCCTCTATTTCTGCAGCGCTGTCGTCCTGCTGCCAACTGGCTGAGTGTAGCACAAGTTCAACATCTGCTCTTCTTTGGGTTCCTTAGTTTGCCTGTAACTGGCCTCTGCCCCCTGCACAGAATAACCTTTCCTCTGCAGTGCATGCTTTGACAGGGACAGGAAAGAATTAATACCTACAAAATGCTGATATTTCATCCTGGGGTTCATGACAGCTGAATTTAGGAAGTGTGTGTTAGGGTGGATGTTAGGGTTGGGAACCCTAACACGCATGAAGAGAAACAGAAACACTGACAAGGTGGAGCTGAAGCAGCTCTGAAGAGTCACGAGTGTGAGTAACACTCTGTTTCCCCAAGACTGCTTTGGCCCCAGTAGGATCCCTTTCTGTGTTAGGTCAGATGCAGCTAGTTAGGAATGGTGATGGTCTTCAGGGACCTCTGCTCAAATTCTCTGTAGCAGTGGAGGCAAAAACGTGCCAGTAACTTCACAGTCGTCAGGAGGCTGCCTCAGGAACTAGGCAATGCCTTGTTTGTTTGCAGTTCGGATGGTGGGAACAGCGTGAAGAGGCTGAAACTAGACTCTGAGCACGACGAGAAGAGTCAAGGTAGGTCCCGATTGTGGCATTTGGGAAGCTGATTGCTAGCTTTATTACCAGTGTTAATCTGATGGGGGGTTTGCTTTTGCCCCTTCCCTCATTGTGCAAGGCAGCCCGGGCTGTGGATCTCGTACCATCATCTCTTAAAGCAGTGCAAATAGTGCCTGGAGGCGCTGACAGAGGTTGCAGCCGTCGCAGAACACAGGGCTGGAAGGAAGCTCTGTGGGTCACAGCTGTCCCCTGCCTAAACCATTCCTGGGAGGTGCTTGTCCAAGCTGCTCTTAATCCCCCTCGGTCAGGCTGTGCACGCTCCTTGGGCAGTTCATCTTAGTGCTCACCTGACGTGACCCTGCAGCGTTTTCCCAGATAACCTCCTTAGCCACATTTCAAGCCTAACACAGCTTGTCCATGCTGCAGGAGACGAGGAGCATGGAGCATTCCCTGCCTCTTCCCCGGGATTGCCCCCTGCACACCTGCCCTCCCGGCAGCTCTGTACACGCGCCGGTAACCGCTCCGGCTGCGTGGTGACCTTGTCCATCACTAAATCCATTTCTTTCAGGAAATCACAGGCAATTGCAAGAAAAAAAATGAGTTGTGCTGCTCAGCTGTCAGGGCTGCGGCTGACTTGCTGTCAAGATACCCTGACATAAATAGGCTGAGCCGCAATTGTGTAACGACAACCCAAGGCGCTTCCTGAAACTCCTTCTGTTCATTTAACTTTCAGTACACTGGAAACAAATTAATTAGCTGTGGAAGATAGGAGGCATTGACTAGCAGAGCAGCAGAATGCAACTTTTCCCCCAACTATGCTGCTACGTGGCAAAAATGCTCAATTACACAGAGCCCAGCTATTTATTCCTATTGGGTGGGCTTGGTCGTTGACGAGCATCGAGCCAGCACTGAGCTGGGTTTGAACTAGTGATGGGGAAACATCACTTGAGGTATGGAGTCCTTCCTGTCGGAGGGGTTTAGGGTGGCACGAAGGTGCCTTAGGCCTTGGTTAAAGCCGGCGTTGGTGACAGTGCTGGTGTGACGCCCTGTCCCGCGCTCCGGCTCTGACCCCGTGTCTCCCTTGCAGAGAAGGCGCCCGCCGTCGCCCTGGGGAGCGGCGCCGTGGGAGGCTCCACCGTGCACTGTCCCTCGGCCGCCGTGTGCATAGGGATCCTGCCCGGCCTGGGCGCCTACTCGGGAAGCAGCGACTCCGAGTCCAGCTCGGACAGCGAGGGCACCATCAACTCCACCGGGAAGATCGTCTCCTCCGTCTTCCGTAGCAACAGTTTCTTCGATGGTCAATAACAAAACCCCTCCGTGTGTAATGTAGTGCAGAGTCTCTTCCAGGGCCCTGGTGGATGCTTGATGCATCCTTTGCCCCAAATGTAATTTTCCCAGCTAACCTTTCAGTTTAAACCTTGGTACTCTCAGATTCTTCTGAAACAACCCACTCAATCCCAACCTTTCTTTTTCCTGTTCTTTTTTTTTGTTTTTCGTCTTCCCTCTCAACTTTGCATTTCTGAGGTGTGTACTGAGCCTGAGGGGAAGGTTGGTACCCCAAAGCAGAGGGCACATCTATCAACATAATCAAGGTCTGGCGATAGGGAAGGGAAGGCCTTATCTTTTAAATTTCTTAAGGAAAGGAAAAACAAAAATCCTGGTGATCTGAGAAGTTTATACAAGACTAACAGGCAAAAAAAAAATACTCACTTGAAGCACTGAAGTCTTGTAGAAACAGCCATGTGTTCTGTTTTAAAATGTCATTTTTATTCTGTATTTGTGAAAGAGGGGGCAGAATAAAAATCAAGCAGATGGTGAAGTGTAGATTGCCATGACACTGTAAAGAAGTTTTAGTGTTTCATGATTAAAGACGTTCTGAGTGCATGTCTCCCCGTGCCTCTGCCATTCATAATTGTTCCTTTTTCATTGAGCAATTCCTGTATCCGCCAGCCCTTGCCCGAGCTGCCACGCGACGGACGTGCAGCCACGGAGAGGTGACGCTCAGCTCCGCTCCGCATGGTTTGGAGAAACCGGAGCCAACTGCGCTCCTAAATAAAAACCAAACTATTGCTCCTCCAACCAGCGCTCGGAAAATCATTCAGCTTCCCTATGAGAGCATCCTGAACAACGTGAAGCCAGAGCAGGTGGGATCTCCCAACCTTTTTCAGGGTGTACGTGCACACGAAAGAGCTCTACTGGCCTTTGCAATAAGAGGGTGAACGGATATTGATGTTTTGTTGCTATTTAAGAAGCTTTAACTGGGAGTATGGATGAGTGGGGTGGATGAGGGATCCAGCCCTGAGCATCATGCAAGCTGTGAGTGCTGAGGCTCCCCCTTCTCATTGCTGCACCCAAGCAGTGCCCCGTTGGGAGGCTGGAACTGCTAGACTGACTGCTCAAAGGTGGGAATTTCTTTCCACCATTCTCCCACGTGGTGGTCCCGCTCCACTCACTGGCTGCACAAGTGTCTGAGCTGCTGAGAAAACGGGTGGGAGGGGAGAAGCTGATGTGTATGAGCCAAGGTGAGCAACGGGGCAGGCAGCAGCTGCACGCGAGGGGCAGGGCTGAGAGCCGAGGGCCTGGAGCAGGATTCCTGCCTTCGCTCAAGGGCTGAACTTCTCCAGAAGACACAAGGAGAATGCTCATTATGCTGAAGGATCCTCAAGTGGGCAGCAGGAATACAGGCCTCAAGGGTGATGCTTTGCACAGCCTCTCCCGTCCTCTCCCCATCCCAATCAAGCAAAGGGCTGGATTCGAGTGCTGAGAGGTTTTTGCAGCCCATTTTGGGCCAAGGTTCTGATGGTCTTCAAGAGAGCACGTGAGGCCAGAAGGGAGGTCCTGCTGGCTCTGCTAAACTCTGTAGGGCCAGAAAGAGTCGTAACTCAGTCAAAGCAGGTGGGGGAGACCCCTCTTTCCTCTTGTTCCCAGAAGAAAGGCCCTAGGGGGAAGCTGGAAGCTGTTACAGAGCCTGCTTAAGCAGTGCCCGGGACTGGGAATGCACATTGCCACTGTCACCTTTCTGACCCCATGTTCAAAAACAGGCCAGGAAATGGCACTTAATTACCCAGGTGCCACTGTGGCCAGGTTAGGGTCCGTCGGCTTGGGATGATTTCTAGGGATGAAGCTGCAAGGACCTGGCCCAGGTCCTTCCTGGGGTTGCTGCAGCTGGACACACAGCTTTCCTCCCCGCATCCCAAAGAGCTGCAGCCCTAGCACTTGGCTCAGCTTCCCTGTGCCCACAAAACTGCCCCCTCGCAGTAACCTGCCCCTCTGTGGCTTTGGTGCACTTTTTCCCCCCATACTGAAGAAAGACCTTCTGAAGGACCCACAGGTGAGTGGAAGCAGTTAGAGCCCTGGGCTTGTCTTTGAACACCCTCAAAGCCCCAGGAAGCGGCACTGTCACCCCTGTCACTGCCCCAAAGGGGCTGCTTTTAAGCCACCCTCACCCTGGCATTGGGCTTCCCTGCGCTGTGCTGGAGCTGATCCCGGACTCTTGTCCCAGCTCTGTGTCTGAGCCCCCATAAGGTGCTCTGAGATTTTTCACAACAGGAGAGGACAACCTGGCTTTAAATGTCCCAGTTTCTTTATTAACCTGAGTATAACAAATATAACAAGTACACAGTATAAAAATGAACATAGAGCATGACAGAGGTACAACACAGATACGGGACCTTTACAGGACCTGTTCAATGAATGATGAGAAGAAGATATTAAGTGCTCCATTGTTTAGAGGGGGGGAAAAAAGCAAGTTTTGATTGTAAAAATCGTGTCCCGTTCCACTAAAATTGTACAAAGTACATTCAATACTGAAAAGTAACTCAACGGAGCGGGACCAGGGCATGGTCATCTGAGCCCAGGACTGTACAAAAGAACCAAATCCAGGTGCTTCTCTGGGATGCATTTTAAGACCGTAACAATTAAGATGTACAAACTGTGTGTGTCGAGGCAGGGCGTTCTCCTCTTCAGAGCACGTGGAACACGCGCCTTCAGCACACACCGGCGGGCTGGGCGACATGCAGGCGGCGTGGCCCGGCGCGGCGCTACGCGGGCGCCGAGTTGATGGGCGGCAGGTTCTGGTGCTTGAAGTACTGCACGACTTGCTGGGGCAGCTCTGCCAGCACCGCCTTGGCCAGCGTTTCCTTGGGGGCCTGCAAGAGACACGCGCGTGAGGACGGGCCGGCGCGCCGCAGCTCGGCCACCCCGCACAGGAGGCCACCACATGGGGGAGGACGAGCCGGGCGAGCGGCTCGTGGCCAACGCTCGCCCCGCTCCAAACGTCCGCGTTCACTTGGCACCCCCTCGAGACATTACTGGGAGACACTGCGGACAGCGCCGGGCCCCTCGTGACGCTGAGGATGCCACCGCCCACTCACGTTGCGGAAGTCCCTGAAGGGCACGAACTGCACGATGTCGCGGGCGGCCTCCTCGCCGGTGTGCGAGCGCAGCACGCGGCTGTCCCCGTCGAGGAACTCCATGGCGGCGAAGTCGGCGTTGCCCACGCCCACGATGATGATGGACATGGGCAGCTTGGACGCCTGCACCACGGCGTGTCTCGTCTCGTCCATGTCGCTGATGACCCCGTCTGTGATGATGAGGAGGATGAAGTATTGCTGTGGAAGAAGCAAAGGAGACCTGTAACACCTGCTGGCTTCCCAAGGCAGGGATGAAAGTTCATCGGGGACCTGAAATCCTTCCCACAGAAGGGTTGAGGTTGGAAGGGGATCCCTGGAGAACATCCAGTCCAACCCACCTGCACAAGCAGGAGCACATCCAGGTGGAGCTTGAAATTCTCCAGAGGAAACTCTGCAACTTCTCTGAGCAGCCAGAGGTTCTTCCTGCTGTTTCCAGGAGTGGACACAATGCACCACCCCACACACACACTGGAGATGCTGCCAGACACCCCTACATTTCCCAGAGCTTTGAGACAGGCTACTGGGTACCACCGAGGCCCTTGGGAGGAAGAGCCACCTGGCTCCTCTTCACCGCCAGGCACCTATCACACTGCCAGGCACTCTGTGCACGCCCTGTGCATGGTGCTGGTGTCCCCCTTGCCTCCGAACACAGGGAAAGGGCTCAGGACGGCGCTGGGACCAGCCAGCAGCTCTGCCGGGCTCAGCTCAGGACAGCGGTGACCCCAGAGGGCACCAGAAAGGACCATCTCCTCCTCCAGCTCTTCCGCTGCGGGTGAGCGCAGTGCCTCAATTTGGGTGCATTAGGCATCTCCTGTGTGCTGGGAAAAATAAGGATGACAAATAAGCACTTAAGAGCATTAAAGCTCTTTCTTTGTTTCTCCTCTAATTCGTTCCATTCCCCATCAAAACCACCGGCTCAGAAATCCTAGGAGCAGCACAAGAAGGCAGGCAGCCCAAAGCCCATTTTCTTGCCTTATTTTCTCTCTCCAGCCCACATCTTGTCTTCTGGGATCTTCCTTAAGTGTTTTCTCCCTTCCTTCTCCACTCCTTGGTGCAAAACTCCAAGCACAGCTCGGGCTCCTTCACATTTACATGAGTGACGAAGCTTCCTGAGGATGTGAAGGATCTCGGTGGCTGCCACGTCTGGAGCACGGCAGGGATACGGTCCTGACTCCTTCCAAACACAGTGCTTGAATTGCCCAGTGAAACCTCTCCGAGTGACCCGGGCCACCGCTCACACCGGCCGGTGGCCATTGTCTCAGGGCTCTCATTAAAGGCGAAGTTGCTGCGGGTGCTTTTGCCCCCCTACACCCGCTCCTGGTGCCCACGGGTGGCAAAGCTCCGCGCAGGGCGTGGGGCTGGACCTGATGGCACCGACAAGCTGGGTTTGGCCACAGAGCTTTGAAATCGCATCCTGGCGCCCATGGAAAAACAAGAGACAAAAGAAGAGCCGAGAGCCATTGTTTGGGACAGCTGGAGACACTGGGATTGAGAGCCGGGATTATTATCCTGGAAAAGAGGAAGGGTGGAGCTGCGTTTTAAGGGGAAAAAGCCTGGGAGCAGCGCGGCGTCACTGCCACGCGCTGTGTCCCTCCCACGGGCCACCGGTGCCAACCAAGGCGAGCCCAGATGTGCCAGGGCCTGGCTCCGAGCTCCCACTGCTGTCCTGCACCCGCAAGAGACCCTATCTGGGCTGCTGTAACAAGCTCTTCGAGTCCTGTGCCCACAGCAGCTCCTCCTATACTCCTAAGATGCTCATCCCACCATAAAGGAGGCGTCTCCATCACCATGGCATGGCTGGACTCATGGTTGCAGCTCCCCAGTGCTTCCTGGCGTGTAGATCCACACCTGACCACGTGCATCCACCAGCCAAATGGTTTCTTTCAACCAGAACTTTCTCCTCTGGCTCCAACGTCGCTCTCTCTGCAACGTGCTGGCACTGACAGGCTCTCACACCAGTCTGCTGCAACGGGGCGCAGCTGGAGGGGCCTCTGGGCTAACGAGCCACTCTGACATCCAGATGGAAACAGGCGGATGGACAAATTAGCTGCAACTTCAAGGGCTGCTGAATGGCTGGAAGTGGCTGCTTGGGAACCCCAATTCTGGCTCTAAAACCCACTGGTTGTCCAAGCAGCGTGAAAACTCACTAGAAAATAGAGCCCTCCAATGGCTTTCAGATGTTTATATGCCAGGAGGAAACCCAAAAGGATCTTCTCCAAGGAAAAGGCCTAAGTTCAGTCATCAGCCACATCCGAGGCGTTACGCGGGAGGCCACTGCACGCCCCAGGCAAGCGTTGCAAGAGGCCTGCACTGCTTGGGGCAATTTTCTTGCTAAGCAAACAAATGGGGTTGCTTTCTCATTTTTTTTTCAAGGCTGGAAGGATGCCATCAAGTCCCTCTCTGAGGGTCTCTTCAGAGTTCTTCATCGAGAGGGTGCTTTACCCAAGACGATCATCCTCCAAATGCTTGTTGTGCATTGAAGTGAAGCTTAGAAACACTCAAAGAGCCTCCTTCTGGTTGCTCAAGTTTCCCATTCTTATTACAGCAGGACTGTCACCATCTGAGTTCCCTCCCGGTCCCCAGGACAGCCCAGTTAATGCTGCACCCAACAGAGGCAGGAGGCTGTTTTGAAAGCCAACAGATCATCACTTCCTCCTTTAGCTTGTCTGATATCAATTCATCTTCTGAGATATCTCACAGGTTTTGCCCATAAAAATTATGGAGATTTGATCAACTTCTTCCTTTTGTTAACCATTCATAACTTGATGCATCTCTACTGTTGGGCCCTGATCTACCTCGCCTCATACATTTCATCACTCTGAACATGGTCAACTTGGTCAAATCTCTCACGGCCATTTCCAGAGCTACTCAATCCTTTCTGAGGTAATGGGACCAGAATTTCATATGGTTCTTGAGACAAAGTCAAGTGACACCCTTGAGGCATGGCGTAGCATTTCCTGCCCTGGTCTCCATTGATTTGTGATTTTCAATAGCTGCAGTTTTGTTGACTGTTGTGAAGATTTTGGTTTTTTCTCCCAAGAAGCATTTGCAACGACTCTGCATTCTCCATCTAAAGCGATGACAGCTAATCCAGAGCCCATGGCTGGGCTTTAACTCTCTGCCAAGTGCTTCACATACATCGACATGGGGCAAAGGAATAGCAGATGCGGGATGGCCACGAGGGATGAGGAGCTCTTCCCTCAATTGTTTGCGGGCAGCTTTAATCTCAGCTCTCTTAAAATAGATGGGTCTCACTGGCCAGCTTCTGCCTGCTGAGCATTTTGCATAGCTGGGAAAGGAAGTTGATCATCAAGGCTGCAGCCACCACCAGACTTCACACAGACAAAATCATCTGCTGTGCTGTTGGCTCTTCCTCCCACCTGGCAATTTGCTGTGTTTTTGCTAAATCCAAAGCAGCGCTTTCTCCTACAGCTGTCTCTGTACCGTGTGGCCCGCACTGTCATTGCTACCTGAGCGGCTTTGGAACGTCACAGAAATGATGCGGGTCCCTTTGCTTCCCCTGCCCGCAGGAGCCTCAGGGGATGCTGCTGGTGGAAGGACCCTGCTGCCAGAGCCTTGGCCTTGCCTTCCACTGTCGAACTCCTTGGGACACCATCGTGCTGTCAAATCTGAAGAAAACTGAGACACCAGGGGTTCACTCCGAGGCTGGAGTGGCGTGAGCCACTTTTGGAGCTGGAGCCTGTGAGACGTTGCTGACTTTTGAGGCAAGTTCCTGCTCATGTCCATCAGGAAACCCAAGTGCCCAGGGCAGGCAGGCCAAGCGTCCTTGTGTGCTGCCCTGCCTCGGTCTCAGCCCTGCCTCCGGTGGAGGCACCAACAACCCCGCCAGCCCTGCCCTGTCCTGAGGCACCCCCAGAGTCGCAGCGTGCCACCAGATATGGGCCCCTTCATGATGACTGCCCATACCGACCGCAGCCTCCTCCCGCCCAGGGTTTTGCGTCCTTGTCTCTCCTGAGGGAAGGCGAGGGAGCAGAGCGCCCCGTGAAGATTTAACCACCCGGTAATGCCGGCAACGTCTCGCTCTGCCCCTTCTCAGCCAGGCCCAGCGACCTGGTCCGTCCTCCTGGGGTCACCTGGGTCTGGCCCTTTTGCCCCCTCCCGTCCTCAGCAAGGGACCCAGAGGCTGAGGCAGCCAACCCGGCCCGGCCGAGCCGCGGCAGGCCCGGCGCGCGACGCAACGGCCGCACTTACGGTCGCAAACTCCTGCTGGGTTGCCTGGGCGGCGAACCGGGCCACGTGGTTGACGATGGGCGAGAAGTTCGTCGGTCCGTAGAAGCGGATATGGGGCAGGCAGGCGGAGTACGCTTGGACAATGCCCTCCACACCTTCAGGGAAACCAGAGAAGCCAAGCGTTACAACAGGCAGCATCCCAGCCAGCTGCAAGTACAAGGCCATGTTGCAAACACCATCCGCCCATAAATCCTCGTGGCCTGAAGTTACAAAACATATTTTTCCCCAAATTCTTCCAGCTCAAGTTTCACGCAGCAGCACTCAATTTCGCTCATCTGTCACTTTGCAGCAGCTTCTCAGACCTTCTCAGTAAGAGAAGTATCCTGGCTCTCACTCTCAAAAGAAAGTTTTCCTTGTGTTTCTGCAAAAAGCTCCAAACCAAGAAGAGCCAGAAGAAAAGCACTTGGATCTCCGAGTGCAACCAAAAGCCAGACAGATCCAGAGCAGATGAGGCAGCAGAGAGAACCAGAAACAAAGACAGTGTTTGGAAAGCCCTGCCCTGACCTGCAAGGCCCCAGACCCTCTGCTTCTGTCACACCAGAAACCTGTCCAAAAGGTGTTTCTGCCAGCTGGTTGGCCAGGACTATCCTTCCCAGCTCACAGATAGCAGGAAAACAAGCCAAGCCTAACACAGGTCTGCTCTGAACTCTTTCCCAGTTAGAGGATCAGGATTAATCTCTTTAAACGCACGATTTGTGGCTGCACCAATGCTGCGACCCCTTTCTAAGATCCTTCTGCTCTTGCGTCAAACTGCCAACGTTCACCGTGGGGCTTGTTTAGCTCTGAAGTTCCCCCTTTCTTATTAGGGGAACCACAGTTAAATCTGAGAGCCACTTAAACCC
>JAVCKT010027780.1:0-23470 GCA_032273925.1 Rhynchotus rufescens | reverse complement strand
CTTGGGCGCGGGCCGTGGTGCAGGCAGGCAGCAGGGCCGCTACACTGCCCGCGCGGGCCCGGCGCCGGCGCCGGGGCCGGGGCGGCGCGGGGGAGCCTCCGCCTGCTCGCATGGCTGGGCCGGCCCAGCGCAGCTGGACTTCGGAGCGCGGCCGCCTTTGAGGCAACGCATTCATGTGCGGAGCGGGGGGAGATGAAAGCGCTTCCTGCGCCGGCCGCCGGGCTGACCAGCGCGCCTGGGACCCCCCGCCCGCGGCCACTCCGTGACGGG
Source organism: Rhynchotus rufescens (assembly GCA_032273925.1). Lineage (NCBI taxonomy): Eukaryota > Metazoa > Chordata > Aves > Tinamiformes > Tinamidae > Rhynchotus > Rhynchotus rufescens. Next base: position 23,200 of record JAVCKT010027780.1, on the reverse strand, counting down.
GCGCGGGAGCCGCGCACATGCTTGAGCAGGGCAGGGAGCCACGGCCAGGCCTCGGAACCAAGCCGGAGCATGTGGTCGGTGCTGAGGAACCCGATCGGCGCCGCGGGAACACGGGCAGCACCAGGCTGGTGCCCCCAGCCGCTCTCACACCGCCCCGCGCCCTCGCTACGTGCGCGGGCGGCGAAGCCGCAGCCAGGCCATTGGAAGGGGAGAGAAAAGCCACAGGCGGAGGGAAGGCGATAGGTGTCGGGGAGGAAGGGGAAGAGGAGTGGAGATAAAGAGCAGGGAGGAAGGCGAGCCGCGGCCCTCTCCATGGCGGACAGCACGAGCGGCCTCGGCCTACAGGCCACCACGCCACGAGAGCTGCTCCCGCCTCGTGCCCCTCTAGTCGTGCACCCCGCGGCCTGCAGGGGCCATGGCGGGGGGCGCGCGGAGCCGGGGCCCTGCTCCCTGCACGGCCACCTTTGCCCCGCGACCTGCGGGTCAGCGCTTATCTGCTCTGCTGGGCGCAGGGCAGGGCGGGCGGCGCGACAAGGGCTCGGGTGCTGCGAGGGGGCGGCGGGTGCCCCAGGGCACTGGCACCCAGGAGCCACTTCCCTCGCAGGGCGAAGGGGGCGCTCAGGACACTAAGGCCTCCCCAAAAGCCACCCTGGGGGCAAGCGGCCGTACGTCACCCCGCAGCACCCGGCCAGGCCTGTGTAGCCCTTTGGAAACGCTGTTTTCCTAGGCCTGGGGCTCAATGGCTCCTGCAGGAAACACCGAGCCACGCGGTGAACCCGGAACAGCTTCTCCCGGCAGGAGAGGAGCCGAGGAGCCAAGGATGCAGCTGGGGCAGCTCCTCGGGGAAAGCGAAGAAGCCGCGGCCGAGGTGCCCGGGCAGGCGCCGGCGCGTGCTCCAAGCCACTCTCCGCAAGCACAGCGGCTGCGCTTTACGCTTTAACATCTTTGGGGGGCTTGATTTCCACAGTGAGCACTTGTGCCCTTGGGTGTTCTGGGAGAGGAAACAAAAAATAATAAAAAATAAAAACCTGGGCATGCGACTGAGCTCCTCTGATTTCCATATCAGCTGCTGTACATGCACACGGCATGGAAAAATCCTTAGGAAATTTCTGTGAAGGAAAAAAAAACAAAAAAGAAAAACCCACACAACATTGAGCTAGCTGGACACAGCATGCCAGGAGGGGCTGACAGAGCTGTTACGGTCTATTGGGCCAATAATCCACAAACTAAGACGGATTTATTGTACATGGCAGATCGTAACAGCTCCAAAGAAACCATCACTGTCTCCTGTGCTTAAAATTCACTTTCTTTTGAAAAAGGGGCCAAAATATGGCTTTACAAGATAAGATGCGTGGTTGTACCATTCTGTGACAGACAGAAGCCTGTGCAAATACATATATGTGGGTTTTTTTTTTTTCCATATATATAAATAAATAAAATATCTGTTCCTGCAAAGGAAGACCTCCTGCATTACCGGGCTCAGCACGCTGCCGTTACCACTGGATTACGAGGCTGGGTTTCACCTCTGCTAGCAAGATGGATTTGCAGGGGCATTGTTTCCACCGCAATATTACTGCCGAACACAGGAGAAGACAAAAAAGAACACATTAAATCCAACATGGGTCCTGCACGCACCATGGACAGGCTTCCTGGGACTGGGGAAGGCAGCTTCAGCTGGGGGAACTGGGCTCCCCCCTTGGAGAGCTGGAAGGCGCAGCCCTCCAAGGAGGAGATCTGTGGGCAAAGCAGTGCCCAGAACGTAGGATTTCCTCCTCCTGGCAATGCTGCCAGAAACTAACATTGGCAAGCCTGGGATCGAGGGCATTTAAAATAATAATAATAATAGTACTAATTAATGTTAGAGCCCGCGTCTTCCTCTACAGCTTTGTTTCCCGGCACCTACACATGGACGGTGCCCTTCTAGAAGAGCCCAAGCCAGCGCGGGGGAGTGGGCCGAGCCTGACCCTGCAGTAATTGCGGCGTCTGTTCAAATCACTCCAACGCTGGAAATCACGCTGGGCCTGGATGAAAGCTTACCGTGCGGATGATCATATCAGACTGGGATAAAAGCGGATAAGCTAACAGGTTTAGTGCACAGCTTGTCTGAGTTGGTGCTGCCGCAGAGGCAGGAGAGCAGCTCCAGGCGGACCCCGAGGGCCTCGGCCGGGTTGCCGCAGCACCCAGCGTGCCGGCGCTCAGCAGCACCGAGCGGGGCAGCTGCTACACGGAGCTGGCTCTGGACAGCAAGAGTGCGAGCGGGCCCAGCAAAGCAAGGCCTGAGCCATATGGCTGCAGGCGGGGCAAAGGGAGGTGGCCACTCTGCCAGGAGCCGCATGGCCACGCGGGATGTTCTGGGCAACCGGGGCTTGGTCCAAAGTACCTACAACGTCCTGCCTGCATGGCACAGCGGTGCCACCAGGGCTTGGAGAAACGCAACACCACACGCGTCCCTGGCTCATGTGGGCCACATGAGCAAGGCAATGGCCAGCCCTTGCAATGCCTGCGGCCCCACACCAAAATGCTCCGATGGGCAGGGATAGCAGCAGGCGGCCACGCACCTCGGAACGGGAATGCTCAAGGAGACAGTGAGAGCTCTCCAGGTGTCCCCACCGGGATGGGGAGAGCAGCAGCGCTCGGAGCTGTGGCCTCCCAGCACCTCCACCTCCCAAGGTGGGAGGTACAGGGGCCTCGTAAGCAGCCCCGCAGCTGCCTGGCAGCCGAGGACAGCCTCTGAGCTGGCCTAACCCGAGGCGGGAAGGAAGGCGCCATGCTGCACCTTAGCATCGCGGCAGGGAGAAGGGAAACAGGGGGCCCGATGCACTCCCCAGCTCCGAGGAGGGAGTTTAGCGGAGTAATTAGAGCAGGAGGTTGTGAGTCAGCACACGATGCATAACCTCGCCGATTTTGACAATGAGGCAAAAGATGGCAGTTTCAACCGAGAGCTTCCGATGAAAGGACACATTTATATATGCAGGAATCAGAACTCTGAACAATTGCATGGCTGGTGACCCGCTCTGCAAAACATCCCACTCTACAATGACTGTCCAGCTGCCAAATATTTGACGGTTTTAAAAATAATTGGAAATAGAGACGTGTTTGCAGCCCAAACGTATGGGGACAAGGTAGTGTGAGGAGGGACCAGACTGGCTTCAAAAAAAAATAACGACAGACGGGGGAGAAGGCACCAGGCAGCCTCTTCTCTGATATTCAAGGCCGCATGGTGAGCTGGTTAACTCTCAACTCTGCAGCTGACCTTGACAAACGCTGTGCTTCGGATGCCCTAGAGAGAAGAACAGACCATCACAGAGATCCTCCCTGCACAACTGCCATGCTCCTGGATTTATATTAAGGGTGAGTGTTGGCCTGGAAGCAAATCCCGGCTCCAGCCATGGACTCGCTCCCTCCCGGGGCCATCGGGGCTGCAGTCGGAGGCAGCGCAAACACAGGTAGGGAACGCTCCTCCCCCACGGCACAGCAACCCTGACGAGGAGAGTTTAATTAACCCTGGAAAGCAATCGTTAAACATCCAGCCCGGGTAATCGATGCGGAAGGGGCAGCTTGCTTCGGAGGGACCATCTGCTTTCGGGAGGGAGAACTGATTGCCCACCTGCCCTTCGCCCCGCGACCTCTCCAGGCGTCTCCCCGTGCCTGCCGGGAAGCATCAGCCAGCACTTTGGGCGCGGGGAGAGATACAGGGAAGCAGCAGGGCCAAATCCCAAGGGCCTCACTGGTGCTTTGCGGGCACACTCCCACAGCCGTGCAGAGCTCCCCGCAGCTGCCCGCGCCCCGGGCACCAGGCCGCTCTGCCGCTCGCCCCCTCTCCCTCTCTTTTCTAATTTCTCTTCCCGGAAAGCCCCAGGTCTCCGAACCATGTGATTTCCAACGAGCTGCAGCTTTCATTCCAAATACCTCCTCTCCCTGGCTGAGGCACGGCCTGAGCAGCTCAAAACTCAACGCTGGGAAGCAGGTGAACACACTAGGCTTGAGCCCAAAGTCTCCATGTGCTTCAGGACAGCCCAGGTAGAGGAGCGACTCCGGATCAAAGCAGGGAACCAGCTTGTCAGCACCTAACCGAGATATCCCACAAGAGATATCTCATAGCTTTTGCTGTAGCTGAAGGACAGAGGTAAGAAGGCCATGCATCCACCTCAACACATAGTGGGGATGGCTATCTTTACCAGTGACAAGAGTTTGGGGCATTCTCAGTCTCGAAGCTTCAGGATTTCAATGTATCTTGCATCCATAGGCCTTCCCCTGCACAGTACTTCTGCTCCTGACAGCTGTCCTAGCAATCATGGGCCTAAGGTGAAACCTTGCTGCATCCCCAATGGCAGGGAATGGCAGCTGAAGTGGCCAGAAGTTCTGTTTAAAGCCACTCAGCCACATTGAGACCTCTGCACTGACTCGCTCATCAGCTAAAGCTTCTGCTGACAAAATCTAAGCCACTTTGTCCTCCTGTCTCAACAGCTGAGGGGAGAATTTCTTCCCAAATCTCAGCCAGGCTCCCACCCTATCCGTGTGGCTCAGTTGAATGCTGGAGACCCAGGTCCTCCCAGCTGCAGGCAAAATTCATGCACAGACACAGGTAAAGCACCTCTGCAACCCTATAAATAGCACTGATGCTTAATTACTGCTGCGGTGCGGACCAGGAAATGCAGAAGGTGCACAGGGATTTTGTGCATCCACATGAACGATGCCATGCCGTGCCTGCCAGTGCTCTCACCCATGGGATGTGTCATGCTGCAGCCTTGGGGCGGGACCCAGGTGCCTCTCGGTGCTTAGGACCCAGACGCTTGTCCCAGTACAAGGAAGAAGATGAAGAAGGCAGAATATAGCTCCCGAAGAGTGCAATGGGCCCGGGGAGCCACAATCTCAGCTTTGCCTTTCCTCCCACATCTAGATGTCTGGCGACCTTATCTCCAGGAACTGAGAGACGGTTCAATGCACTGTAATCACAGTCCCCAGCAGATTTCTGATCAGATCATCCTTTATGCAGGTCAAGATGCAGACCCCAAACTACTTGTCAGCACCTCGAACTCCAAGGGCAGCAGTGGGCCCTTCTTCGAGATGGTACTTCCAAGTTTGTCCTTAATTGCTTTCATTTCTGCCTCATAAATGATTCATGGCGCCTGTGGCGCTCCAGGACAAGGCTGCGGCTGGGGAAGGCGCTTCCTCGCCTGGCAGAGCCCTCGCCGAGGCGACAAAGCAGGCGGCTGCAGCAGACAGCCGGGCTGACGCAGCGGGGTCAGGGCAGGGGAGCGCCCCGCTCCCGAGGGACAAACTCTGCCTAATGAGGCTGCTTTTCCCCTTTGAAGGCCTCCGATCCAAACTCTGAGGATGAGGGCTCTCAAGACAGGCTCAGGATCAGTGCAGAGAAGCAGCAGGACAGGACCGAAGAGCACTGAGGAAAGATGGTCCCTGAAGGGCCCAGTGAGTGCAGACAGAGTGACTCAAGCCACGGCGGCGGCTCTGGCTACCGCAGGAGTTAGTGGCGGTGGTGAATCAGTGCGACCTCCTCGGGGGAGGGACGAAGTCGGGTGGATGGCTGGTGGGGACTGCGAGGCGCTGAACAGGCCGAGGCCGAGCAAGCCACCGGAGAAGAGGGCAGGCCGCCATCCTCTGTGCCCGCCAAGGCAGGCCCCTTCCAGGCAGCTTCCTCCCCGCCGAGGAAGGCCCCAGGATGACTACAGCGGTGTCAAGAGCAGCATGAGGAGGCTCCTTCTGTCCACGTGGGCACCACGGCAGCGCAGAGGCAGAGGCCGCGGCTGGCCTACAGAAGCTCTGTCCCCGCCATGCCTGCGCACGGCGCCTGTCCCAGCCGCAGCGGCTGCGGGCGCGTGGGCCCCGCGTGCTGCACGTGGCTGGCAGCGGGGTGGATGTGGCCAGCTGTGCAGATCCACATCCGCCCGCTCGCCAAGCCAGGGAGAGCGGGGCAGGAAGAGGCCTGGCCCCGGCGTCCTGCTCCTCGCTGAGCCCCAGCGCAGCGCCCAAGCCCTGGCAAGTCCCTACGGCCCCACCGGCCACGCAGGCAGCGCCAGCTGCCCCACGCCCCGGCCCTCGCGGTGTTCAGCGCTGGGGTTCAGCACGCAAAGGCAGCCACCGAGCGCAGCGGCGCCGTGGAGCCAGGTCAGCGCAGGAGCAGAGCAGAGCAAACGCAGCGCAGGGAAACGCCAGGACTTCGGCCTCCACATGGGACTTGGCAAGAGTGGACCCTGTGTCCCCTGAGGGCTATATCCCTCCCTCACATACGAGCAAGACCTTGCTGTCATTGCTGGAGGGCAGCTGCCTGCACTAGGGTAAGAGATGGCCAGTCCCCTCCCAAATTACAGCAAATGGCCAACGTCACCTACACCCCAGGCAGGACACGGGCAGGATCTGCAAGCACCAGAGCAGCCCAGACCGAGAGCTGGCGGCAGCACCTCCCACCTCAGTGCCCCGCACGAGCCACCTCTGGTGGGCATCAAGACACAAAGCCTGGCTCCCAGGCAGCTGGCAGCTCGCAGGGACGCAGCCACACGTGCGGCGCGCTCCCGAGGGACACAGCGCAGAGCCCGGACACCTTCCAGAGCCCAGCCCCATGGCACAGGGCATGATGTAGCTGCCAGGCCGTGGATCGGTGTGGGATCCTTCCAGTGGATCCAGACCCACGCCCTTACCCCGAGCACTCTGCGAGAGCAAAGGAGTCATCCCGAGGAGAGGGCTGCATCCATCCCAGTGGTGTAAAGGCACCCCGGCACGCTGGCAGCTAGCGGGCCCCGGGCCAAGCACCCTCCCTTCCTGCCTGTCCTGCAGCAGGAGAGCCTCGCGGCCCACGAGGCCCCAGTGGAGCAGGACTTGCCTGGTACCCAGCTGAACAAAGGGCCCTGGCCCCGGCTGCCGCCCCGCCGCCCACGCCACGCTCAGCTCAACACAATTAATGCGGGAATAAAGGAAACGCCGCGAGGAGCCCAACCGTGCTACCGGGGAAGGTGCTGCTGCAAGCCAGCGGCTCCACGCAGCCCACGCTGCCATGCAGGGGAGCAAGGTGGCCCCACTAAGCCAGGCCCACGGGCGCCAAGCCGTGGGACAGCACACGGCCACGGCGCCAGCAAAAAATCCTACCCTCGTCCTCCCATTTCCCCCGGGGCAGCAGGGAAAGGTTCAGCTGCTCTGATCCCACGAGCTGTCGTGAGAAGCAGGGCGACAGATGGGTCTCTAGGACAGCCCTGACCAGCAGGATTAAAGGTGACCTGCAAAGCAAAAAGTGGGTTTGTGCCCTTCGTTTCCATGGGGCTGGGGGACACAGTGAGCTCTTCTTTAAAGCTCCCTGTGTTCAAAAGGAGGGTCCCTCCTGCCACCTCCTACCTGGAGGTCTCTGTAGACAGCAGGCAAAGGAGGCGACCCCTCCTGCAGCCACAGCTGCGAGAGGTGATTCTCGGAGGGGAAGCGGCTGCTTTTCAGCCTCTCTAACTTTCTGCTTCTCTGCAGCAGCAGCCGCTCCGCTCCTCACTAGCAAGCAAGCAGGGGAATCGCTCTCGGCAGGAAGGACCTCACCTCTGGATACCAGGACCATGAGTCTCTCCCCATTGACAGGAGCAGCTTAGCTCAACGGGGACAGCGGGTCCCTGCCATGGCTCCCGTGTGCCTTGTCACACCCAGCTGCAGCCCTGGGCAAGCTCGGCCAGCACCCATGAACTCGCCCAAGGCAACATCAGCTCGCTGGACGGTTGGGAGTAAAAGGCAGCAGGGATTTAATGACAGTGTTGAAAGCATGAGCACACGCACATGGAAGGAGATGTGGAGCAGTTTGAACGGCATTTCTGCCCCTCGACAGGGTAAAAGGTCCCCATTTGCGGAGCGGAGGGCAGAGGGGAGGGTGCAGCAAGGCTGAATCCCACCCTCACTCCCCCCTGCACGGCAGTGCAACGCCCCATGCGCTCTCCTGACAAGCTCAGCAGCCAAAGCCTTCAGGCTTAGGAGCAATTCTCCTCCTCTCTGCAGCGTCCTCAGGTCTCCCCAGCACTAATTAGAGTGCCGGCCGCAGCGTGAAAGAGAAACTCCTGGCGGATTCCGTTCCTAGCCAGGCGACGGCTGCAGGGTCATTAGTTCTTGTCAGCCCCTCGCCAGGCCGCCGCTACCCGGCATGCTCTGCGCAGAGCCCAGCGCCGCAGGCTGGCGGGCAGCGCCGGCGCCAGCCCCGGGCCGCCGGGCGAGCGGGACCGGCCCGCAGAGCGCCCGCCAGTGCGCCGGCCTCACCTGCGCCCCGGGTGCTGCCCAAGGGGCTGCTTAGGGGTGTCCTGCTGCCCACACACACACAGCATCTCTCCAAGCATCAGCCTCTCTGCTGTGAGGGGCCAGGCTGAGCTCTCTCAACCCTCCCTCTCTGAGCAGAGCATCCGTATGGCAGCCCCAAGGGAGAGCCATGAGGGCAGAGGGCACCCGAACTCTGGTGGGGAGCAGCAGAAGAGGGTCAGCAACACCTCTGAGCACCTCTCTGTCCCTGCAGGTGCCTGGTGCCTCCCCAGGAAGCAAATAGCAGGGGGCTGGAAACCAGGAAAGTGTGGGGAGGATGGTCAGCCAGCCTTAGTACTGCTGCGTTGCTGGAGGGAAACTGAGTCAAGGAAGGACTGGAACAGAGCCATACACACAGCATCAGACAGGGAATCGGAGCTTTGAGCAGCTTGTACTGCTGCTCTCATCATGCGCTTACCCCTGAGTCCCAGGTATAAGTGTGTACATGGCAAGGACACAGACAGAAGAGGCAGCAGGAAAACAGCACCCGAAAATAGTGCTAAGCAGAATGCAAAGCACCTCGGAGCAATGTTGGGGCTCGGGGAAATGGGGAGCACCCGGCCCGAGCCCCAGCCTGAGGCACATTGGCCCTATCACTCCAACGAGGATTACTAAGTGCCTCAGCCACAGCAACGCAGGCACCTCCAGCTCCTGCCCTCCTGGCCCAGAGGGACCAGCACGATGCCCCCAGCACCGCACTCACAGGCTGGATCTGACCCGTGGGTCAACGCCCATCACACTGACCCAACCCAACAGCCCCCTAGATTCCCAGGCAGGCAGTGGCCGGATGGGCTCCCCTCTGCTCTGGCACTCGGCTGGGGCGCTGGCACAGAGCCCTGCACCACAGTGTGCCCTCGTGCCGGACACACGTTCCCCAGCACACCCTGCCCACTCAGTGTGCAGGAGGGGAGGCTGAGGGAGGCCGTGCTAGTTGCCAGGTGTTTCCTGGGGGTCTGCACTCCACCTGAGAGTGACCGTGTGCTCTCACAGCACCGGTGACACGAGCACGTTGACGAAACACAACCTTCACAAGGGAGGCACCCAGCACCAGAGCGCTCGGGGTGCACAGAGCCTTCCAAGCTTCTCCCCACCATGCCCCTGCTGTGCCATAGGCCTCCTTGCTCGCCTCTGTCCTCACTCTCTCCTGTCTGGGACAGACTTCCAGGCACTGGGTTAGCCCATTGCAGTAGCGGCCTTGGGGACAAGAGCATTTGTCCAGCAAGGGCTTCTAGACGGGGCAGTCCCAGCTCCAGGGTGGAGCAGGAGAGCCATATCCACCCTTCTGCTGTCTGCCAAACGAGTCCTTGGGGTTCTCCCTCCAACTGGGCTCAGGTCCTACAGAGGGGCTAACACCAATGGGACATGCAGAGCCCTCCCCAATGTGGGGGCCGACGTGCCAGGAACGCAGGAGCTGGGTCTTGGCTCCAGGAGAACATTGCCCCTGGGTAAGCAGGCAGCCCCAAGCCAGAATCGCAAATGCGCGACGGGAGAGGAAGCGGCGAAGACAAGGACATGCCGGAGCTGCAGCCCAGGCCCCTTTATTGCTCCAGGCACAGCTCAGAGCAGTCACAGCTCCCCCTCCTCTGCCACGCTCCCCAGGGATGGCTACTCCAGTTTCCTCCCAAAATACACCAGGCGCAGCCCTAGCCCTCCCCTAGCACCTGCCTTTAGGTCCTCCTGAAGGTCAGTGAAGGCCCAGGATTTCTCCCTCATTTCCCCTCATCCCTTCCTTCTCCATAGCCACAGAAAGACATGAGCTCCAAGCCCCTTTGCGGCAGCCCTCCTGCTCCGGGAGATGATGTGTCCCAAGCGGGGCAGGTCTCTCTCTTCATGGAAGTCCCCTGCGACCTTCCCAAGCGTCGCGACCAGCGGCCGCGCTGGGACAAGCCTGGGCAAGGCGGCTCGGGCGGATTGGGTTTCGTGCCTGGGCGCAGTGCGCTGAGCACCCAGTCCCCCCGGGGCGGCGCAGGGCACACCGGCCCCCTCTTCTCATTAGCAGCGCGCTGCAAGAGATTTATGCGGTGACAAAATTTAAAGCCTGAAGCAGAGCGAAACCGAGCGCCTCCCGGCCCCCGGCGCCTCTCCGCGCGCGCTGGCGTAAATCAGCAGAGACTCTAATGAAGTCTGCGGAGGAAGGCGGCGCGGGCGCGGGGAGCGGCGCTGCGCCGGGCAGCCCTGCCTGCCGCGGCGCCTCCGTGGCCCAGCACCCCCGGCTGCGCCTGCGAGCACCGGGGCCACCCAGTGCCACCACCGACGAGCGTCCCCGGCACCTGGGTGACACCGTCAGCTGCGACGCCCCAGAGCAGAACCCTGTGTTTCCCAAAGAGCTGTTCTCATGCTAGTGTAGGGCTTCACCCCGGCACGCATCCTCTTCTGGCGCTGCACCCCCGGCTGTCTTCCAGAGCCCTCTCCTTTTCCCGCAGCACCCACGGGCTGCGCAGGCAGCTCCTGCCGGGGCCGCATGCTCACCTTCCAGCCCAGCACTGGAGTAAATCAGGCAAAGGGGCCCAGCCAAAAGAGAGGAGCTTTATCTGATGAATATTCAATGCGCAGCTGAAATTCCAGGTCCCCAGCTAATCCTTAAAGATCGCTACTCCGTGGGGAATCTCGGGCCGGTTTGCGGGATAGAGGATCAGAGGAGCTCAAAATGGAAAAGACCACATATTACAGATAACAGGGGCCGTTCCTCGCAAGGGCAGGGAAGAGCTGCAAAGAGAGGGACTTATTTGTCTCTGCCTTCCCGGCTGCTCTAAGTGTTTTCCAGCCTTCGCTGTTGAGTTAACGTCCTTTCAGATTAGCTGCTGAAGCCGTGGCCTTGCAGCTGAGTGTCAGTTTTTTCCAGGATTAGGCTGGTTGCAATTACTGAGACATTCAGCGCGGGTGCAGGTGAAGGGACGACAGCTGAACCGCTTCCCTACCTCTCTTCCCCACCCCCAAACCCCTCTGCTTTCCTACCCTCCGGCCACACTCCCAACAGCGCTGGCTCTGCCTGCTCCCCGCAGCCCCGGAGCTCTAATCTTGCAGCAGGAGAAGGAAAAGCCAAGTATTACTTGAAATAAAACATGCCCCCGTGAGCGGGTTGCAGCAGACGCGGTGCAGCTGAGCCCACGCGGGACGCTGCAAAGTGGTTCATGTAGCAGCCTGGCGAGGCAATGGGAGACTTGGCGTGACCCAAACGTGCCCAAGTCCGTCATCTGCCTTCCTCTGCACAGGCGAGCAGCTCTGGAAACCGCAGGGAGCTGCGTTATCCCTCCCGGAGCTGGGCAGGAGCAGCGCTACCCTGCACGGTGACCCAGCCACCTCGGGGAGGCTGCGCTGCCAGCGGAGGAGCCCGCAGCCCCGCCACAAGGCCTCGCTGGAGCAGCAGCACCGCATCCTGCCCGCCGCCGGCCCGTGCCACGCATGCTCGACCTCGGCACACCGCCTTCGCTGGCATGGAGCAGAGCCCCCGGCACCCGCAGCGCCGCGCGGCGGGTGCCACAGCTGCCCATCTGCCGGCCCCGCACCCGCTCCTCGGCCTCCCCCCGTCCCTGTGGCTCCTTGCATCCCTCCCTGTCAAAAACACCCCCTCCAACAATAAAATAACTGCTGCCTGTGTGAATTCAGCCCCTTTTAATCTTCACGGTGCATCAGCATGGGGGGGAAAAAAAAAAAAGCAGCAATTTTTTTTTTTGTCTTAATCTTTACCTGGGGTCATATTTACTAATCCTCTCACTAATCCTCCGACGCCTTCGCAAATAAAAAGGCTCCATCCTCTGCGGGGCCGGGCGCCTCACAGAGGGGCTGGCAGCTCGGCCCCCGCGCAGCGGGCAGCGCCAGGCTGGGCGCGCTCACTGCGCCAGGCTGGGCAAGCTGGGCCCGCAACGCGCTCCAGCCCAGCCCAGCAACATCGGGCCAAGACGCCTCTCGACACCACTGGTTCAGCATTCAAGGCAACGCCAGATTTCCTATTAAGGCAGTTAATAAGCATTTTTTAAGGCTCTTTATTTAGGGGAACAAAATGTAAAGGTAAGAAGAACGGAATCAAGGCAGCCTTAGGAAGATCCATAGCATTCGATGGAGGGAACGGCTGCAGCTCTCATCGCAACTATTGCAAGCTCAGCTACTGAAATGCTGAGAAAAAGAATGCTAAAGGGCCTCTTGGAAAGGACGGGGAAAGGCCGTCCTCTGCAAGCCCCTGGGCAGCCCGGCCCCAGCTGCGGCCTGTCCCAGCGTGCCGGGCACTGCTCGCTTGCTCGTGGCAGCCTCCCCGACACACTCCAAGGACCACGTCCTCCCCCTTCCCTCCTCTTCCCGCTCTGGGGTGCACCTATCCCCCCTTGACGCCTCACACAGCCCAGGCCCTGGCTCGTGCTTTGCCCCGGGGCCACCGCTCAGCCCAGCCCCAGCCCCGTCCCTCCCACGACGCCTCTGCTAAAGGCCAGGCCCAAACATTGCTTAGTTGCTCTCTTTGCAAAGTATTTCGACACCTACGTGATAAAACAAACTCATCAATAGAAACGCCCTGACGGCTGGCTTTCCCCTTCCTTCCTTCCTCCTCCGCACACATAGCCAGCTGCTCGCTTTGGAAGCGCCCATGTGTGAACACACAGCTTTCCCGAGCCAAACTGTGTCAGTCTGGCATCACACGCTGCACTAGAAAAGTCCTGCTGGGCACCAAAGCGCCCCAAGATTAGGTGCTCTGCAAACCCTCACCAAGCAGCACAAGGAGCCACATGCTCCATGCGAGGAGGGGAAAGAGGGAACGACGCAGGGAGCGGGAGGCAGATGCGACCTGCTCAGCAGCCGTGGGGAGCTTCAATTCCAATCCTGGAAGGCAGCGTGTACTGCTCCCCACTGCCGCCCGGGCTGGCGTTCTGGGGGGGCTCTCGGGCTGGACATGGCCTTCCGTGTTGCAGCCCTGAACACGGAGGGACCGCGATACCCGGGCACACGGCGAGGGAGCCACCGCCTGCAGCCCCCCGGCCAGGGAGGGCCGGCTGCCCGGAGTGCCACCGCGGCCACCTCCAAGCGATGCTGCCAGGCTAGGCCTCCACAGCCCCAAGCTTAGGGGGCAGCAGAGCTCCCCTCCTGCCCTGGCGGAGACTTGATCGACCTCGAGGCTCTGAACTAACCTGCCAGGAGGGACTGAGGTGTGGGAATCACCCCGGCGCTCAGCGTCAGGGCAGTAAACGGCGACCTGCTCACGCCAAGCCCTTGCTGCCACAGCAGCGCAGCCAGGGAGCCACCACAGCCACCGCACTGGCCCATTGGGCGTCCTCCCCGTGCCCCACAGCACAGCGGGACCCTCCCGGCAGAGCGGCCTCCCCGCGGGCCGCGGCTGAAGGCCACGAGGCGCCTGGCGCCCCGGTCCCCCCGGCTCCCCGCGGCCGCGCGCCCCGCCGGCGGCCCGCGATCTAACTTGTTCTGTCAGCGGGGCCCGCTCGCATGCGAGACAGCGCACGCTCGGCCACCGCCGGCACCTCGCCGCGCCGGGCTGGAATTTGCAAGCTGTCCTGATGCATTAATGCGCAAACGCCTCGCGCCTCGCTCGCAGAGCCCCCCTGCCGCGGCGACGGCGCTCGCCGGGCCCACGGGCCGTGGCCGTGGGCGCGTGCGGGGGCGAGCGCCATGCCGCCGCTGCCCCCTCCTCACCGCTCCCTGCGCCCCGTGTTTTTATTTTTCCTCCCCCAGCTTTAAATAGCTCCTTCAGCGGAGCAGGGAAGCGCTGGCAGGCTCCCACCGCCTGCCTCCCTGCCGCGGCAAGGCGGCACCGCTCCGAGGTGCTGGCACCGCTGCTGCCCCGGCCGCTGGTGCCCCAGCAGCCCTCATGGCGGCGCGCTCCAGAACGGGCAACTGGCGTCCGGAAAAGGCACCGGGCCCTCGGCCCCCTCTAGCCCTTAGCAGAAAGCGGCAGCTGCCAGACGAGCGGCTCCGGGATGGCCCCGGACGTCCTGTGTGCTCAGCCCCCCGCGCCGGCCCTGCCGGCCTCCCCCACACCCGGCCAGGACGCAACCTTCCCCCACCCCGGATCCCTCCTGCCCGTCCAACCCCTGCAGGCCTCATGCGGCCGGCACATCCTCCCACACCGCGGTGCCCCGGGGCGCCCTGCCGGCGCCTCCGGCCTCCGCAGCGAGCGAAACCCTGGGATCTTACAGCTGAATACCGCTCTCCACGGGGCCTCTGGGGCCCCCCGCTCAGCCTCCCCCGTGGGGCGTCTCACTGCCTGGCCGAGCATCGGGCATTTCCCCTCCTGCCCCAGGCCACGGAGCGCCCATTCCTCTCCTGTGGGCGTGGGGGAATGCGTTTCCACTAGGCTCTGCACAAAGGCCAGCGAGCAGGCAGCGGCATGGAGGTAGGGGCACGAGTGGTGCCGCGGGCGCGGGGCCAGCAGGGCCTCAGCGGGGAGGCCGTGTGGAAGCCCTGGCGCGTCAGGCACCGCGGCGGCTCCGGCCCCCGCTCCACCGCTGACCCTGCCCTTGGAAGGACGGCCAGCGATAAAAGCAGCGGCGAGCAGCCCGGAGCTGGGTGCCTGGCTCCGCAGTCTCCTTGGATAGCGCCGAGCCAGCTGTTTATCTCTGGGCCGCCCTTCCCCGGCTCCCAGCACTGCACCAGCCTATTCCCACCTGGAGATAAACCACCCAGGACAGGCTCCTCCTCCGGGGCCAGCCAGCAGCCCAGACACCCACGGTCACCACTGCCCCGTCCCACCAAGCCTGCGCCACGTGTGGCAGATGCTGGGCTGCCACGGGCACCTCCACCCCGCAGCATGCCCAGACTTCGTGTTTTAAGACTCAGCTCCATGGCTGCATCAGGCTCACGCCAAGGCTGGGCTGGGGGCACAGGGTTCCGCTGGAGACGTGACCACTCAGTCCCACCTGAGGCTGATACGACGCCTCCTCCCCATTCCACAGCAGCCCCCAGGACATCTCCAAAGCCTTCCCAGCAGCGAGGCTGTGCCGGCAGTCACGCTGCCCCACGCTGCCCTTCCAGACCTTTCCACCACAGCACTGCGAACAAGGACCGCAAGGCACTTGGGCACATGCCGAGTGTGGGCAGAAGGGCCGTCCCGCTCCTCACCATCAGTACACACTTGCCACACGCCCACACGACAAATGATGCTAACAACCATAACACCTGACGAGTGCATGTGGTGGCCTCTGCCTCCAGCCTCCAGCGCATCCCAGACCTCCCTCTTGAAGGAGGCGCCCGCCCCGCGGCTCGCACCACAGCCAGGCTCACAAGGAGGGCCCGACGGACAGCGGGGCGCACTGCTCCCAGCCCACATGCCCACACACTGCAGCAGCCAGGCACACCACAGCGGCAGCACCGTGGGAGGAGAGGACACAAACAGCAGGCTCGAATAAGAGTGTGAAGAAACGCTTCTTGCGTGCTCTGTCCGGAGCCAGCTAACGAGGCCATATTTGAAATGCTTCGCATACCTCCGGTCATCAGATTAGTGAGATGAAGAAGGTAAAGCAGAGGGCAAGGCGAGCACTCCCCAGAGTCAGCGATCCTCAGCCGCTCGCTCGCAAAGGTTACAGGAACTAGGGGAAAAGTCTCCAGCAGCGCTGCACGGAGAGCCAGGCTCGGAGGGGCCGCGCAAACGGGCGGCCCAAGGTCAGGCACCGGCTCCGGGCGGGCGGCGAGGCCGGGCGCGGGAAGCAGCAGCAGCTCCCTCCAGGTGCCACCTCTCAGCTGGCAGGACAGCACGGCCCAGGAAGGACGGGGTCTGCGGGCGCTGGAGGACAGCGTGGCCCAGGGCTGCGCATGGCAGAGCATTGCTTCGGGGCATAGGCAGGATGAGGGCCTCCAGCGCCGGCAGGGCAGACTACACTGCTGCTATTCAAACAAGGATGCTGAAATACTGCAAACTGGGGCGAAATTGGTGGGGCAGAAGGACCTGTCTCGGCATTCAGACTCCCCAACCAGGGCACTCAGCCTGGCGCCCATGCACCTTCACTGTGCGCAGGCTCTGCTGCCACCCCTGAGCCTTGGGGCACCTCAGAGCCCTTGCCTGTGTGCAGCCCACTGGAGACCTGCACAAAGGAGACAAGACCCCGCACCACCTTGAGAAAGCAGAGCTCCCTTGGCACAAACAGGCACATTTTAGCTCTAAGTCAGGTGCAAATGCTGGACAGCAAAGACCAGTCAGCAATTCCTCCAATCAACAACACGTGGGTGCAACAGAAAAGAGTTAGCAGAGCACAGAGGAAACTGTGGAAAGAGGAAACTCAGCCCCTTGGGAGCAATGAAGAATTAGAGCTGAGAACACCTGTAACTGCAAATTTTTAGTATCATTTAGAGGGACAGCCTTCAATACATTAAAATGACAAATGCTGCAACTGGATCCAGACCACAAACAGCTTTTCTCATCATGCATCTGAGAGAGAGAAAGCAGCACACAAGCCAAAAGTGCAGGCCCAAACAAAAATACAAGAGAAGCAACAATCCCAGGACCTTGGGGACTCCTGGGAACCATCTGAGATCAGAATGGATGAAGCGGTGTTGCCTCCGTGGGCACAGAAGACAGCTCTCATGAGGACAGCTGTGGGAGGCAGACCTGGCCCAGATATTGCTATCAAGAGTTGGAGTATAGACAAGAACTCAAGGTGGGCTTGTGAAGGCAGAAATGAAATGTCCAACAAGTCATGGTCTCAAGTTATACCAAGACTGCCTTCAAACAGCAGGCAACCACTCAGAAACCATGAGATGACCAGGAACAGCACAGGCAGTGCGGGAAGTGGAAGTGAATATGCCCAATCCTATCACACTCCAGCGCAAATCCAAACCTTGCTCAGGTCTGGACCATCCCTAGAAACCATAAGTGCTGAGTAAACTTCTGTGAGTCTCCATTACACATCAAAGTCACAGGACCACATGCCATCCAATTGCACCCATAACCCAGCACTGAGTGGAAACACTCGGACTTATCCCAGCAGCAGAGCTGGATCCACATTCCCCTTTCCTATACTTGCCAACAATGCATTTCAGATCACAGAGGGGGCCTTGCAGGTAGAACAGCAATTTCTGTCACTTCTAGGTACCCTGAAGTTAGTTCAGCCCAAACTGTGAGATATTTCAGAGGCCATCAACCAGGAACGGAGGGGGGAAATGGTCTTTCAGCACTGGCACCTGAGGTTAGCTCTGATCCAGCCGGGGAGCAAGTGAGGACCTTCATCTTGAAGTCAGGGATCTTATGCCAGCAGTATCCAGTTCTTGCCCTTGAGATGAACCTGATCCAGTGACTTAGAAGAGAAAGACTCTATATCTTACAACATAGTGCAGGGCCCTCTTATTACCTATAATGTTCTCTGACTCAAGGATTATATCATGCCTTCAACAAGAGACAAAGCCAATGATCTAAGCCCTCTTCCAGCTCTCATCTCTCTGGGCCGGGAGAGGCAAGGTGCGGAAGCACATCCCACTTGGCAAGTCAGAAGACAGCACTTCCTTCCTCCACCACCAATTCTTGGCCAAGGCCAACAAATGCCTTCCCTGGGTAAGACCAGCATCTGTAGGCATTGCTTCATAAGGTGATGGGTCTGCATCCTCCCAGCACAAAGGATGTCCGCATTTGGCCTAGGGAAGACCTTCTGGTACAACCAGTACTGAGCTGGACCTCAAATCCCAAGGCCAGATTGTGGATTGTGAGCCAAGTCTTCATAATGTGATGAATTCACATTATGAATTCACATAAGGGAGGCAAGGGACATTGAGGACATTACTGAGGTCCCTTTTCCATACCATAACCTCATCTCTGGGCTTCTGCATTAGCGATCCACAAAGGACATTTCCCTTCCAGGAGCTGCACCGAAGACTGGTTCTGCACAGAGGATGGGGCAGGTCACACACCCCTCCTGCAGCAGGGCGGGAGGGACTACCACGCAGATGCCCACCTCACAGTGAGGAATCACAGAGCACGTCCCAGGGAGGCACAAGAGGCCATGCCAGAGACATGGGTGGAAGTCAGAGACAGTAGACAACACGCACACACCAGCAAGCACCAGCCCATCGACTCCACGTAAGCGTCATTTGCACCAGCCCAGTGCCAGCAAAGGCAGCAGGGCAGGTCAGAAGCACTGCTCATGTTGGACAGACAACTGCATCCAAACGTGGGCAAGGCCACAAGCAGACCCCAGCACTCCCGCAAAACACATGGATTCCCCCAGCTTTATGCTGCCTCTTGAAAAACTTGTGACCTTAAAAATCCTTTTATTCATATAATAACAGGCTGCCATCCATGCACAGCAATGACTGTCATCGCAGCCCGTGCAGTGCCCTCCACCTGATTCCAAGCCATGGGGGAAGATGTGCCAGGACGAAACCACTCCAGTCACATTAATGCAGCGCATCCCAAGCCCTGCAGCACCCTGATGGCGAGGATACAGAGCGGGGGGAGGACCTGCTCTGTGGCACGGCACAGCCATGCCATGAGCACAGAGATGCTGATGGGCTCAGAAGCCTCCTTGAACTGTCTTCAGACACCGGAGGGCCATCATCCAACACACATTATAGCACTGTCCAACACAGACCTGCTGTGCCCTTTGTCTGGACTATCCAAAGATGATGGGGTGCAGAGTCATTCATTCTGGGTCGCTCCGTCCTGCTCCCCCGCTCTCGGGAGCTTTCCTCAGGCAGGGCTCAGCTCACAAAGCCTGTGCCCATCCGGGCAGCAACGCCACAGGCATCATGGAGGTCCCCTGAGAGACCCCACGAGAGCTGTGGGAGGGTATGGAGCCAGTTGGAAGCTGCTCTTGCCCCCTTCCCTACCCCCTCCCCTGCCACTGCCCAAGGCCCTGCACTGCCCAAGGACAGCAGCTTCCTGCAGCCTCCCCAGGAGGGGAAGATTCATGTTCCACCTCCTCTGGGGGACCCACGCTCATGGTGAAGGTTAAACCTACTGCAGGGCTGATCCGGCCCACTATCCACGGGAGAGCCACCCCTGAGCTGGAGCAACCTCCCGTGTTTCTCCCTGTCTGCCTGAGCCCTCCACCGTCAGGGCCTGGCCACTCCTTTGCTCTGAGCACCTCTTCACCTCTCCCTCTCCTCTGGCATGGCTCCTCCTTTCCATCCTTCCTCCTGCCCCGTCTGCCTCGTGACTTGCCAGACAGGAAGGAAAATAGTGGTCTCGGAGGCCAGTTACCACCAGCGGCTCTGGTCCCTTCCCGTCAGCCCCAGCCGATCTCCGAACCACTTCCCACCAGCAGAAGAACAGCCACAGCTCTCCTCTATTCTCCACCTCTGGACACAGCCAGGACTCCTGCCTTCCCTGGACAGCAGCTGCCCGCTCCCCAGCCCATCCAGACTTTCATGTCCCCATGACATGGGGCAAGGCATGGCTGCTTGGGCCAGACCCCACTTTGGTCCGGTTCACAGTGAGATAGAGCCCGACGGCTGCAAACCTGCCTCCACGTTGGGATAATCTTGCTCCTGGCGCATAAACGTAGCAGGGGAAGCCAGCGGCAGAATGGAAAGCAGGGATCGCTCCTGGATGGGAAAGTGATGGGAGCCCCTGGAAGACCCCCAAGCTCCTAAGAGTCAAAGTTGAGTAGGGAAAAAAAAAAAAAGTCTTTGAGTGCAATATTTTAGTTGAGCAACAGAGCATGAGTAAAGGACGGAGGCTTTTCGTGGTCTGGTGAGTTTAAGCTATGAGCTGAAAGTTTAACTATTAATACACTTAATCAAGAGGTTGTTCTTACACCCAAGGTTTAGGAAAACAAATGTGGCACCTGAGCAAAAGGAGAGGCAGGACTTGACAGGGCTGGACTCGGCCAGCACAGCCCTAGCAATGCACTTCAGCCAGGCTACAGACTGCTTGGGCTCCTTCTCCTCGGGAAGAAGGAGGCCATGAGGAGGCCAAGGGCCTGGGACAAGCCAGGGTTGGATGTGGCCTCAGCAGCGCTTGCCCGGATGCAGCCATTCACTGTGGGACGGAGAGGCAGGCGGCCTTCCAAGCACACAAGGTCCTTGCAGAGCGACCGCGGTGGATGCCAGGGAAAGACGCTGGTCGTGAGCAGCCGAGTGGGCCCCTCTCCACCACCATCACCATCCACCCGCAAAGACCCCAGGACACAAGAGGTAGAGAGGACATGGAGAGGAGACAAAAAGCCACACATCATCCCCAAATCACAGGTCACGGCAAGTAGCGCTGCCCCAGCACCACCTGCTCGTGCTCGGCACCAGCGAGGCAGCGACCCAGAAGCAGGACGCCCAAGCTGTGACGGCCGGTGGCCGAGCCAAGCTGGGCTCAGGCCAAGGCAAGGCTCTCCTTGGTGGGGACAGAGTGACGTGACAACCCAAGTCTGGAGGGAGACAGACCCATCGCACACACGTGCCCTCTCCCCCTCTGCTTCGGCCCCTGTTGCCCATGCCAGGCGTGTCCTTTTATCACGGAGAAACAGGCTGAATTTGCAGCGTGGCACCTCCAAATTCCGCCTTGCCAGCTCATGTGCACGAGCGCTGCTGCGGCCACCGGAGCCCGGCCGCGAGCCGGGAGGGCCCCCGCAGGCGCCGGCAGCACCGCTCGGCCACCTCCGTCACGATATCCACATCAAGGACGACTCCACCACGAGCCTTGGACAACTCCGGCATTGTTCCCACCGTGGCGGCGCGATGCGTGGGCAGGGGGGGAGCGCAGCCGTTGCCCAGAACCTCCCTGCACGCGGCTGCTCTCCCGCCTCCGAGGCGCCTCCTCCTGCACCCCCGCCGCGCCCTGCACGGCACGGTTAGCACAAGGCCAGGGACCCCCGGCGCATCCTCGGGCGGGCATCCCAGCAAGCAGTCCCAAACGCGGGGGAGCCCCCGCGGCGCTCCCTTAGTCGCCCCCATTGCCGCCCGCCAAGGGCCTCTTCCCGACGCGAGGGAACACGGGCTGCTCCCAGCACTCGTCAGCAACGAGGGGCACCACTCATAAAGCAACCCGACACCTCGGGGGACTTGTAATGAAGGGTCCTCGCGAGCCGTCTCCCCGCAGCACCAGCCAGAGCTTCACACAGAGATGCTTTTAGGGATCCAGGTGCCAATGTTGGGACGAGAGCTCTGGGTCGCCTCGGAAAAGCCCGGATTTGTTTCTCCCCTGGGCGTTTTATCTTTCTCCAGGCACGCGGGGAATTCCTCGATTGCTAAAGGAGATGCTTCCCGCAAGTCCTTGGGGAGGGAGATTTTAAAAGGAGAAGCAGCTCCGCAGAGCGGACGGCTCCCGCGTGCACCAACGCAGCCCTCCAAGGAAAAGCAGCTCCTCTTTCCCGCTACCCGACGCCTCTTGGCGGCGAATACCTCGCTCCAGCTTTCCTGGCCTCCCCCCGCTTGTCTCCGGGCCCGCGGTAAAACGGCCCAGATATTCAGCCACGAAACTAAATCAAAGGGAGAGGGGAAATGAGTGCAGCGAGACAGAAAGCACGGCGGCACGTTCAGGCGAGTGTAACGGCGGTTGCTGGTCGCTCCGGCCTGCTGGGTAGGGCCCGGGAGCCTGCCCGGAGGCCAGGGAGCTCTGTGGGAGCCGAGGGGATAGGCGGCATGGAGCCAAGAAGGAAGCTGCAGGCTCAGCTCTGCCTTCCCCGCTCCCCTGGAGCTGGCAGGACCCTCTGCACCCGCTCGCAGGAGGCGCTTGCTGCCTTTGTGCCCACGGGCAGCCGCGGTGCCAGGGCTGCCCGGCGGCTCCGCGCGTTGAGCGGTCCGTCCCGCGCGAGCACCGGGGCACCAAGTGCCCCTCTGCAGCAGGGACCTGTTACACCTGTGACACTGGCCCTTGAGCAAGCGAAGAGCTGGTGTCCCCGCAGCTCCGAGCACAGATGGGGCCGCGAGTACCAAAGCGCCAGGCGAAGGAGAGGCCAAGAGCCGACAAAGCTGCCGCCAAGGGGCTGCTGACGCAGCAGGGCCCGTTTCCAAAGGAACAAAACTTCCCCTGAGTTCGGCGGGAGTCGGGGAGCCCCCCCAGGCCCGGGCGCGGGGAGGCGGAGGAGCAGCCGCGGCATCTGTCCGTGCGGACGCTTCCCAAGCGCCCGAGGCCGGGAAGCGGCCCCGCCACTTCAAGGGAACAGCTCCCAGGAGTAAAGGTTGCCAGGCCAGGGTCAGGCCCAGCTCGGCACACATGTGATCTGTTATCACAGGATGTGTGTACAGCTTTGTTTATGTGTCGGATGCAGAACAGGGAGGACGTCCCACCGCGTCCCCCCCGCCAGCCCGGCCCTCATCCCCGCTTCTCTCTTTTCCCAGTCAATCATTGGAGCAAAGAATAAAACGACCCAAACCAAACAAGGGCCAGCCATAAGAAGGACCATTCCGATTACAGGATACAACCTTGCCACGAAAAATAATAATAGTAGCAATAATAAATAATAATAATAACAAAAAAAAAAGGAGCACTTCACCCACGGGGCCCGTCTGGCTCCAATTCAGCAGAGTTTTGTACAATAATCACAACATTCAGTCATCATTCACAAAATCCACTATCGCTTTACAGCTGGCAGCACCCGCTCTGGATGCGTATTAGATATATTACACATTGTACATTGCGATTCGTCTGCTTCCATTTAATCTTTTATTCTTAGAGTGTGTTCAGTGCCCTCACATCAAACACAGGGGGAAGCGGAGCTTTATGAATTGCATATTACAGATCCAGTAGCAAAGTGGGAAGGAAAAAAAAAAAAAGAAAAAAAAACACTTTGCACGGAGGAGAAAAAAAAATAATAAAAAAAAACTTGGGTTACTTGTTACACACGGCTCAGCCCTGCGCGCAGCGGCACCGTTCCCACGTCCACCCCTCAGCTGTCGCCGGCGGAAAACCCAACTGCGCTGGCGGGCGAGCGGGAGCACCCGCGGCGGCTGCAACGGGCTGCGGGGACTGAAACGCTGCTGGCGGAAAGAAACCAGTAACAATAACGGCGGGGCCGCGGCGCGGGCAGCGGGCACCGGGCGCGGAGGGGGCGCCGCGCGGCCGCCCCCGCCG
>JAVCKT010027778.1:4603-23916 GCA_032273925.1 Rhynchotus rufescens | reverse complement strand
TGTGAAGAAGGCTTTCAGGCCTATTTTGACCCTGGGCAGCTAGGAATCGGTCATTCCTGAAAGGTCCCTGAGCAGAGGTTTCTCTAGGTTCTTAAGGTTCTTTTAGGAGCCTCTTTCCACTCCCACTACAGTGGTGCTTATACTCTCTCTGCTTTTATGAACCCTAACACTAACCCTAGCTGTGAATTAGGCTTTCAGGGCTGTTCGGCCTCTGGACAGCTAGGAATCGGTCATTCCTGAAAGGTCCCTGACCAGAGTTCTCTCTAGGTTCCTAAGCTTCTTTTAGGAGCCTCTTTCCACTCCCACTACAATGGTGCACCTACACTCTCTGCTTTTCTGAACCCTATTTGTAATTTTGAAGGAGGCTTTCAGCACTGTTCAGCCTCTGGGCAGCTACGAGACGCTCATTCCTGAAAAGTCCCTGAGCAGAGGTCTCTCTAGGTTCCTAAGTTCCTTTTAGGAGCCTCTTTCCACTCTGAAATCAATGCTGCTTCTACGCTCTCTGTTTTTCTGAACCCTAACACTAACTGTAATTGTAAGGAAGGATTTCGCAACTCTTCCGCCTCTGAGCAACTCGGAGTCACTCATTCCTGAAAGGTCCCTGAGCAGAGGTTTCTCTAGGTTCCTAAGCTTCTTTTAGGAGCCTCTTTCCTCTTTCAAAATAATGGTGCTTCTACACTCTCTGCTTTTCTGAACCCTAACCCTAACCCGAACTGTCATTTTGAGGAAGGATTTCAAGTCTGTTCCACCTGTGGGCAGCTAGGAGTCGCTCATTCCTCAAAGGTCCCCGAGCAAAGGTTTCTCTAGGTTCCTATGCTTCTTTTAGGAGCCTCTTTCCACTCCCACTACAATGGTGCTTCTACTCTCTCTGCTTTTATGAACCCTAACTCTAATTGTGGAGAAGGCTTTGAGGCCTGTTCCGCCTCTGGGCAGCTAGGAGTCGCTCGTTCCTAAAAGGTCCCTGAGCAGAGGTTTCTCTCGGTTCCTAAGGTTCTTTTAGGAGCCTCTTTCCACTCCCACTACAATGGTGCTTATAATCTCTCTGCTTTTCTGAACCCTAATCCTAACTGTAGTTGTGAGGAAGGCTTTCAGGTCTGTTCCGCCTCTGGGCAGCTAGGAGTTGCTCATTCTTGAAAGGTCCCTGAGCAGAAGTTTCTCTAGGTTCCTAAGCTTCTTTTAGGAGCCTCTTTCCACTCTCTACACAATGGTGCTTCTACACTCTCTGCTTTTCTGTACCCTAACCCTAACCCGAATTTTGAAGAAGGCTTTCAGGCCTATTTTTATTTTTGACAGCCAGGAATCACACATTTGTAAAAGCAGTCTGCATACTGAATTTTCTAATTTGCTATGTTTCTTTTTGCATCCTTTTTCCACTCCCATTAATACAGTGATTCTCATATCTCTTTTTTTCTGTACCCTAACGGAGCAGCAAGAGCAATATATTTTAACCTGCTAGTCTTTTTCCTCAATTTTATCACACTGTCTTTACAGAACCTGTTTTCAAGGTTAACTGTATATTACAATGCCTTTTCCTTATATTGCTTTGCAGGTCAGAATTTTTATAGAAGTAGAATGCACACTACCCTGTTAGCCCTTTATAGGTCTTACAAGTGCTCACTTGCGAGGGCTGAGTGCTATCTCACAGGGGTTCTTAATGCTCACTCACAGGTGGTGAGCTCACTCATAGGTCGAATACTCCCTCATGTCGGGAGTGCTCACTGACAGAGGAGTTCTCACTCATGGGGGAGTACTCACACCCAGGATTGCTCACTCATGAGGGCAGTGCTCACTCACAGGGCGAGGTCTCACTCACACTGGAGTGTCCAGTCATCAGGACAGTGGTCACAGGGTGGAATGCTCACTCACAGGAGGATGTTCTCACTCACTGCGGGAGGGAAGGGGGAGTGCTCATGAGGGGCAGAGTGCTTACTTCCTTGGATCAGAGTGCTCACTCACAGGTGGAGTGTTCACTCTTTGGGGGAGTGCTCTCTCACAGGGCGGGGGGAGTCTTCACTCATGAGGGGAGTGCTCAGTCACAGGGGCAGTGCTCACTCACAGTGTTCACTCAGGGCAGAGTGCTCACAGGTCAAGAGTTCTCTCAATCACAGTGGGAGTGCTCACTCCCAGGGGAACTGTCACTCACGGGTTAAGAGTGCCCACTCATGGGACGGGGGGTGTGCTCAGTCACTGGAGGAATGCTCCCTCATGGGGAGAGTGACCACTTGTGCGGGGCAGCGTACTTATTCACAGGGGAGAATCCTCACTCACAAGGGGAGTGCTCACGGAAGGAGTGCTCACTCCTGGGGGCAGAGTGCTAACTCACAGCGGGGCGGAGTGCTCACACACAAGTGGAGTGCCCACTCACAGAGGGGAGTGTTCACTCATGGGAGAGTGCTCACAGGGGGAGTGCTCACTTGTGGGGGGTAGTGTTCACTCACACAAGGCGGAGAGCTCTCACAGGGGGACTTCTTATGGGGGAGTGCTCACTCACGGATGGCATGCTCACTCACAGAGGGGACAGGCTCTCTCAAGAATGGAATGCTCACTCATGGGGGAAGTGATCGCTCGTGTGGGGTGGAGTGCTCGCTCACAGGGTGCAGTTCTCAATCACAGGGGGAGTGCTCACATGGGGAGTGCTAACTCATGGTGGGACGGACTGCTTACTCACAGTTGGAGTGCTCACTCGTGGGAGGAGTGCTCACTCATGTGGAGGGGCTCACTCACATGGGGCAGAGTGGTCACGGTGGGGGGAGTTCTCACTCAGGGGGAGCGCTCCCTCACAGCGGGGGTGCAGGGAGTGCTCACTCCCAGGCCAGAGTGCTAAGTCACAAGGGGGCAGAGTGCTCACTGATAGGGGGGGTGCTCATTCACGGGATGAAGTGCTTATGGCAGGGGAGATGTGCTCACTCACGGTGGAATGCTCACAGGGGGAGTGCTTACTCACGGGAGTAGCGCTCACTCACAGGGGGGGCGTGGTGCTTACTCACAGGTGGAATGCTCACTCATGGGGGGATAGTGCTCACTCACACAAAGCAGAGTGCTCACTCGCGGAAGGAAGTTCTCACAGGGGCAGAGTGCTAAATCACGGGTGGGGGGAGCAGTCACTCTCAGGTGGAGTGCTCATTCACGGGGGGAGTTCTCAGTCACAGAGGGGGTGCTAAGTCACGGGGTTAGTGCTCACTCTCACAGGGCAGAGTGCTCATGGGGGAATTCTCTCACAGGGGAATTCTCACTCATGAGGTGAGTGCTCACACATGGGGCAGAGTGCTCACTCATGTTGGGGCGTGCTCACTCACAGGTGGAATGGTCACTCACAGGGGAAGTGCTAACTCACAGGGGTAGTGCTCACATGGCGCAGAGTGCTCACTCATAGGAGAAGTTCTCACTCAGGCTCACAAGGGGGTGCTCGCTCACAGGGGGAGTGCTCAGTCATGGAGTTAGTGGTCACTCGCTGGGGGAGTGCTCACTCACAGGGGTAGTGCTCACACAGGACAGAGTTCTCACGGGAGGAGCTCTCATTCACACTCACTTAGGGGGGAGTACGCACTCACGGAGGCAGAATGCTAACTCACAGCAGGGTGGAGTGCTCACACACAGGTGAAGTGCTCACTCTTGTGGGAGTGCTCACTCACAGGGGAGTGCTTACAGTAGGCGTGTTCACTCATGAGGGGGAGTTCTCACAGTCACAGGAGCAGTGCTCACTCACAGGTGGAATGCTCACTAATGGAGTGCTGTCTCACAGGGTGGAGTGCTGTCTCACGGGTGAGTGTTGCCTCACACAGGGTGGGGTGCTCACTCACGGGGGAGGGGGGTCGTTCTCACACTCACAGGCAGAGTGCTCACTCACAGGGGGGGAGCGTGCTCACAGGGGCAGAGTGCTAAGTCCTGGGGGGGGGGGGAGTACTCACAGGTGGAGTGCACACCCATGGTGGGAGTGCTCACTCACACAGCCCGAAGTGCTCACTAACAGGAAATTCTCATTGACACTCACAGGGGAAGTTCTCATGAGTGGAGTGCTCACTCATGGGTTAGTGCAAGGCGGAGTTCTCACAGCAGGGAGTATTCACAGAGGGAGTGCTCACTCACATGGGGCGGAGTGCTCACTCACGGAGGCGGGTGGGGGAGGGGGCGAGTTCTCACTCACACTCACAGGGGGAATGCTGACTCATAGGGGCCGTGCTCACTCACCAGGGCAGAGTGCTAACTCACAGGGGCGGAATGGTTACTCTCATGGGGAATGCTCAGTTATGGGGAGGAGTGCTCACTTACAGGGGTAATGCTCACTCACACAGGGAAGAGTGCTCACTTATGAGAGGAATTGTCACTAACGCTCAGTGCTCACTCACAGTTGTGGTGCTAGGAGGTAGTGTGGACTCATGTGGAAGGGCTCACTCACATGGGACAGAGTGCTCACTCGTGGGTGGAATGCTCACTCACGGATGGAGTGATCACTTGTGGGGAGCATCTCTTAGCTTATTTATTTGCAAAATAAAAATGCAATTTACATAACTTCATGTAATCAACATTTCACTACAGAAGTGCAATCTCTGGGAACACCAACAAATTATCTGTTAGACTCATTAACTGTGAGAAGAGCATAGCAAACCCTGGAGCAATAAAAGTCATTGCTTGTCTTGTTGTTGTTTAGCATCTATAACCATTTTTATTTGTGGTGTGCATGGAGAGCTGAACAGCCAGAAGAGCGTAGCATAAGTTAGCTCTGCTTTACAGATGAGGTTTATTAACTATTTTTGAGAGAAACACCTACTTAGATTTCTGACTGCAAGGCAGAGAAAGACAACATGGAGAAACTTGTCGCTGAGCTATTGCCAGAATTTGGAGAGAAGGGTTTGAAGCCAGAATTGGCAAGGACTAGCTTGATAACAAGTCATAGAGCTTTTCACCCTCTGCTCATAACTCCTGTTTGCCCAGGGACTCTGTCAGTAAGAGCTGCACACTAAGACAACTGCATGGGTCTGGACAGCATGCCAGCAGCACACATCAGTAAAACTAGCAGGTTCTTGGGTGCATCCTGGCACCTCAGCTTGCTGCCGCAAAGCTGAGACGACAGGTGGGGAAATGAGGGAGGCCTGTCCCTCCAGTCCCTACCAGAGAGGAAAGCGGGGGAGAACTAGACTGGCAGCAATCACAGAGAATTGCAGACAGGGGCTCAGCCAGACACAGAGGAAGCTGCAGGGGCTGCACATGTGTTTTCAGGTTTGCTCCTGCTTCCTTCCTTCCTTCAGTCAGGGACTAGCAGCAGTGCAAAGCAAGTCCATAACCTGGCTTCTACCAGGGAAAGAACTTGCAAGGGTAGTCTGAGAGCAGGATGTGGAAGATCTGCAGGGGGCTGGACAGGGAATTGCTTTCGCCTTACGGGAGTGGTTAGATACCCCAGACAGGATCAGCTTCCACTAGGCTAGAGGTTGTGCATCCACCTAGGAAAGCAAAAACTGTCACCTGAAGGGAAAAAAAAAAAAAAAGGACAGACAGTCAAATGGTCAAATGTCCAACATCACACAGCCAGGCACTGACAGAGAAAATTCCTTTCCTGTCCACTTGCTTCTGCCTGAACTGCTTTTGATTGCTTCAGAGGCAATTAGTTGTACACATTTACCTCTTGGAAAGGCAGGCACTGGTGGACCATAATAACCCAATAAATTGTATTCTATTTGTACTCTATACCCAAAGCTGAGTGAAATACCATCTTGAATATCATTTTTTTGTTATTCTTTTACCTCTCCCCATATATAACACATATATAGTAAAACACCAAAGCTTTCCATTTCCAAGACTTTTGCATGAGACTATAAATGCTGTTATTAGATGCTTCACCTGCTGCAGAGCTACAATTCAGCCACTTTCTCAGCTGGAGTGTATCTGCTGTATAGCACACAGACCTGCAGGAAGGAAGGGGACTGAGAACACTGTAGGCAAGTGGCATGAGGGCAGCAAGCTGTAATTTTATCCCCTTATCCCCAGAAGAAATTAGTTTCAGGCATTGTGGGAACCTTTGTGTGCTAAATTCTGTATTTTTGCATGTCTTTAAAGCAGTGTTGACTCTTTAAGCTGTGTGTGGGGAATTTGCTTACAAGCTCCCTGGAGGTGGCCTTTAGTAACAGAAAGTACTCTTTAAAACAAACACACATAAATAGCTGCCACATCTGCTTCACTGAGACTCAATGCATCTGACGTTTTCTGACATGATTTAGAAGCAAAGCTAGCTATAACGATTCTTTCTGATCATCATCCTGAATGATGCAGAAAGGCTGCATTGATAAATTGGCTCCTCTAACTTTCTTGCCTTTCCATTATACCCCTTGGCTTCTCTGGCACTCAAGAGGTTCATTATGGAAAGTGATGCTTGATGAAGTCAGCTTTCTGCACACACATCCCTGCTGTGAGCTGTGGGGCTAAGGCGTCTGTTGCTGCTCGCATCGGTTTTGCTTGGCTTGGCACTTCAGAGCTCTCTGTCTATTAAAAAGAGTGTGAAGATGTCCATGCAGAGTCAGTTAGTCTGGCTAGAGCAGTTTCCCCTTGTGTTTCCATGCTGCCAGACACTGTCCCCTGCAGAGGGATTTGGACTGATGAAGATGCTGTGGGTAAGGGGACATTTCCCCTTAGGAACATGCTTGAAGGGCTGCTGTTCACCTCCTTGCCTGGATTGGCAACATTTACCGCACTGTTGCTCACCGTCCACAGGCATGGGTAATGGCTGGAGAAAAACAGACAACAACAAAAATAAAGCAATAGAAAATGAATGGTTTGTTTTAAAGCATATTTTCCCACCTTAAAATTTGCTCTGGTAGAGTAAAGTACATTTTCTGGTAAAAGATTGCTATCTGAATCAGGTTACTGAACTAGGTGAGGTTTGGACATCTTAACTGAAGAAACACCAAGAACAGATAGACCTGCAGAGTTTGAGAGAGATGTATGGAGAGAAATGTGCAAATAAATAAAAGTGAGTTTTAAGGGTATTTTTTAAAAAAATGTTTACATTTCAAATAATTTCAGTTGACTTTCATGGTACCCAAATTACAGGATAAATATGTGCATTTATTTTGGGAAGAAAGGACATATTTGTTAACTAATTAGTTCTGAAGGATCTATATTTCAGCCCCTCCTGGAACTGTTTACTGCTCTGTTAACAACATATCTGCATATCTGTAATGGATCATGAATTAGACTTCACTACAGCCCTGCACATGGGTAAGATTCTCATTTTGCACAAGAGACTAGTGAGAAGCACAGAGATAAAAATACTCTGGCTTTAGCATGTCCACTAATTTTAGGTACCAGAGTTCTTTGTGGCTATGCCAAGAACCAAATTTTCCAAAGTGCTGTTGAGAAGATGGAGGAGCAGATGATTATGTTCTGTGAAAGATCAGTCTAGGAAACTCAGATTGGGTTCTTGGGACACATTAAATTAAGGATGTTTATTAAAGCTTGGAAAAAGGTCTGAATCACAAGGGCAGGTGCAGCTCAGATGTCAATGAGTGCAGAGACCTTTCACCATCTCATCCACATGAGGCCATGAAAGAAGGGCCTAGTTCTGGATTGGATTCCTTGATACCAATGCAAGTGGAACATGGGCTTGTAAATGGGGAGAGGCCTAAGCAGGTGTTCCCACCCTCTCACTCTTCTCATGCTGCTGCATCTTCGCTGCAGCTCCCTGCCTCTGCTGCACTGGACTGAGAAGCTCAAGAGAAACTGTGGCATTTTGCCAAGAATAGGGGAGCTTTCCATGCTGTGGCAGGGGAAGTGGAGAACATAGTTAGACATAGGGGCTTACATTCCTCTAACCTCACCTGCAGACCTACACCTGAGTGAAATCACTCTGTCAACAAAGATAGTATTTTTTTGTGTCTATTCCTATTTTCCAGTGCTAGCTTTCAGTATTAGATAACTCTCTATTCTAAGGCCAGGCATCCTATTTCTTATTCCTACAATAGATTGCCATTCACTACCTCTTCCTTAAATCAAGTTCTTATTACACCATTTAGCAGTATCAAGAAATTCAGTTTTTATTCTTAAAAAGTCACTTACTATTCTAATGATTTTCCAGAACACAGTTTTGATGAGCATCCTATATGCTGCAAGTGCAGTATGCATATTAATAGGCACGATAAGAAAAAGCTAAAACTACCATAATCAAACTGACCTCTGCAGAAATATTACTTTTAAAGATCTACGAAAGGCTTCCTATCTTGAGATACTCTATACAGGAGAGTAGATTGGAGAGACATTAGCATGTGGGTGCATATACATATAACTAATATTTCTATAAGGCTCACATTTTTTAAACACAGATGAATGTTACTAGAAAGCAAGTCCTTCAGGTAAACAGCACCATCCTCATTTTGCAGATGGAAGACTGAGGTGACAAAGTGACCTGCCTAAGGAAGACTGTGTACCAGGTCAAGAGCAGATATTAGTTACGAAATCAGGATTGTCGTAAGGCTTTGTTCATACCTACAAGCCTCACTGCTCCCAATACCAGTAATTTTCTTGTAATCCTACCTGGGCCCAGGGCTGGCAGCTCCTTTGCTATGAGGCACTGAAAGCAAATTCGCATGTGGAGAGGATGGCAAAGTCCAGCTGTCATGTCCTGGGAATACCTGAAGGTTATTGCTGGAGCTCTCCAACAAATTCACTTTGGGGAGAAATACAAATCCTCAATGACTGTTGCAGAGACAGTGTCTTAGGACAAGAGAAAACAGGCCTGAGGAAGCAATCTTAGCTGCTGACATTTTCCCAACCATAGGTAAAAGGACAAAATCCTCTTCTTTATTAAGGAGCAGCAAGGTGCCATTGTAATTTCACACATAGTATGTAAAAAGATACAGCATGAAAGACATAAGATAAGCACTTTGGAAAAGTCCAAGCAATAGTCTTTCATTAATGACTGACATATGACTGACAATGTTTTGATACAGATTTTCTTAGAGTTTGAGCTTAAATATTTCTGTTAAATAGGATGTCTTAATTATAATCAGAGAACAAATTACTCTATCGTCCCCTTTTTTTTTTCCAGGCAATTTCCTCCTACCAAAGGAAAATCAGCTTCTGGAACTCCAGATCCAGATGCAGAGAATGGAGAGGACGCAGGAGACATTCTGGCAATAGCAAAACAGCATAATTCCAAGTCAGCTCCAACCATGTTCCTAAGGACTGCTTTGACATGAGGCACAACTGCATCACAACATGACATTAGAAGCAGTCCTACAATGTTCTCATATTTTTGTATAATTGAGAGTGTAATTTAAGCGAGATCATTCACTTGCATCTATAGCCAACAGTTACAATGCACCTAACTCTAGTACCTATCTCTTTGTATCTTTTGTTTTCTCTGCTTGCTACCTTAAACATACTGTGTGTGCAGAACTCAGGGCAGACTGTTACAGAGAGACTTGTCATGTTCCTTCCTCTTGCTTGGTTGGTTTTCTGCTTATGCTAATATAAAACAAGGGTCAGTCAGGTTGATGGCGTCTGTTCCTTGGAAGCAAAGAAAAATTACAGTGGTACCTGCAGGCGAGTGATTTCTCTGCATGTATGAAGGTGGGTACGGAGCAGCCCGATGTCCTCGGAGGGTTGAATATCGCTCACAGCCATGGGGAGTGTGTGGGGCCGGCAGAGGCAAGGGGCCTGAGTACTGATAGTTAGAGCTTCCCGATGGACATACTGTGTCTGGGTTGGAAATCAGCCAGCCTCCCACTTCAATAGGAAAGAGAGAACAAAACTATTACAGCACTGAAACAGTGCATTAAAGAAAATAACCATCTTTCCTTCCAAATCAGCTGTGCCTCAGAAACACCAGGCAGATTCCAAAATACAGGTTTAATGGAACATTAACCTGTATTAACAATGGAACAACCCCAAAACAAGATTTGGGAACAAACAAACAACATCCTAATGTCAAAAACAATGTGAACAAAAATCTGATCACCGTGAAAATGAACAAAACCTCTGCTCCACCTCTTCTTTCCAAGCTGTTCACCAGTAAAAGTTAAATTTTAGAGATAACAAAATTTTAGAGATGACAAATAAAACAAAACAAAAACAAAAAACAAAACCAAAAAAATATATAAATAAAAATATATAAAAATATAAAAATATAAAGGGAAGAGAGAGAATCATAGAAATATATCATTTCATCATCTTGTTTCTAGATTCTCTCTAGTATCAAAAAACTGTATTATAAGAAAAATGATTCCTCTGGGGAAACTGTCACATGATTTCCTACTGTGAGGTTTCTTGACCATTTCTTTTAAGGCTCCCTTTCATTGACAGAATTGAGGACATAACAAAGCACTGGTCTGATCCAGTGAGGCAAACCCTAAGTTCCCAATGCCAATCATATTATACGACACTTCCAGCTCACATAAACGAAAATCTTACAGTGAGAATACGTCATATGTTGACCTTCAGAGACTGTTTCTGGAGCATTCTTTGGATGGTTTCTGAAAGGGAAATATTCAGTGGTAAGTTATAAAAGAAACTAAAAATACTTAAAACTAAAATAATTTAAAAGGGAATACAGTCAAAAAGGATGAAATTCCACCCCATTTAACCACTTGCTAGGCAGTAGATGCTTCTGTGCTCTGCCATAAAGGAAGTAGAAACTTCAGTTTCGTGACACACATAAAAAAACATCCCTAGTTTGTGCTGATTTCAGAGGCTGACTTGGAACCCTACATCTATTGTGGGGTGACCATCTAAATGGTCACTTTTCCTGCTTGCACTGCCAGTGGAGTGCCAGTGGTGCCACACTCCACTGGCAGCAATGTGGAACTCTGCCTCCAGGCAAGCTTGAGGCAATGCTCCCTTTCCCAGCCTGCAACTCCGGGATGAGACTGAGAAGCTTGCTTAGTGATCAGGAGAGGGACAGGTTCTCCTGCAGGCACATGGTAAACATCGTGTGGCAGAAAACAGCTGTTCCAGGAAAAAGAATATATGTATATATCTAAAAAGAATATATGTATATATCTATATATATATATTTGCAATTATTAACTTGAAACCATGATTTAGATAGTCTCCTTTTACGGCTATACTAGACTCATAAAACTTCACATGGTCCTATGGCCAGTTCAGCTTCTAGATTATGGAGACAGTAGAGCCACACTGCATTAGCATGGATGATACAAGGGAAACTTGGAAAGATAAGTGCAAATCAATCTGATGACAGAAGCACCTCTAACATCTTTCATAGTGATCTCTTATGGAATTACATTTAATAAATATATCACACATCCTCATATTAGTTTAATAAGAACAGTGGAGCTACATTACAATCACAGTACAATTTCACTTCAGTTCTGCCTTTCTGCTTTCTGACATGTGCAGTTACCCTTTATTCTCTCTGAGGTATCAAATCATGGAATTAATTGGACTGTAAATACAACGTATAACATTACTGAGGGAATTCACTCCCTCTCACTTCAGGCTGTCTGTGTAGACAGGACTAGGTGAGAGTATCCTCCAAAGAACACTCACCCACTTCAGAACAGGTTGTGCTAACAGTCATAGAGAGAACTCCCCACTAATTTCAGTGGGGTGACTCTGGATTTCAGACAATAGAAACAAGATTATGTTATATCATTGATATCATTGATATCTTTCACATTGTACTACCACAGTTTTAAACATATCATCAGGAAGATACTACCAAAGCAAAAAAGAAGCCGAACTCACCTTTCCTTTGCATCCAGGAAGGCTTTGGCAAAGGGATTATACTTGATTTTGAGAGCTGTTATCTTGAGTTTGCAAAAAAAAAAAAAAGCATATTAGTGAAGACAGTTGGGAACAG
Organism: Rhynchotus rufescens; assembly: GCA_032273925.1. NCBI lineage: Eukaryota > Metazoa > Chordata > Aves > Tinamiformes > Tinamidae > Rhynchotus > Rhynchotus rufescens. The sequence continues at coordinate 12,107 of JAVCKT010027778.1, read as the reverse complement.
AGACTTGACAAAACATCATCCAGAGTACACTGTTAGCCAAACAAAATATATGCCCACACATACATTATCCAGGGCTGCTTGTAAGGGAGCTTCATTCTTTGCAGAACACCTAGCTGTGTCACACAATTAGGCACAATCTAGTCTTGCAAGCTATGTGGTATGATTAGGCCTTTCAAGACAGCTTGAATACACTGAATTTCATACGAGTATGAGTCAAATCTACAGCACCACTAGTTAAGTGATGAGAGATATGAGTCAGCAATGTTCACACTAGAAATCATCCCTCTGTTACAATCTTGTTGCTGGGTAAAAAGTTTTTACATGGAATGAGTTATAAACATATTGGTCTTGACTGTAGGTGTCTTTCAGCAAGAGTTTCGGATGCCAAGACAGACGGATGAGTCTGGCATAGTTGTGGAAGGATATTCTAACTAAATCTGGCTTACTAGTACAATCAAACACTAGATTAAATAATGTTCTACTTCAGAAGGACAAGAGAGTGTTAGGCTAGATAGGGTATGACACTGCAGGACTAATGAGGAAACAAGGTAAGGACTGGCTTGCCTGTTGGCATGTACTTATCTTGTAATTAATAAGCTTTTCATATATCTTATCAATAAGGAACAAGAGCACAGTGTGGCACCCACCTACCTCTTCATTTTGATAGGCAGTCACAGCTATGAACTGAGTCTCAGGGAAGGAACAGTTCATCACCATCCGGTGAGGGCCTCCCACACGAACTATGTGTACCTGAGGTTCATATTTATGCAGGGAGTTCAACATTATCTGCAGAAAACAAAGCACAGACAGACAGACCCTGGTGCCATTCTGGTGTCCCACAGCTGACCTTTTCCTCTGGCTTTCTAATACACCAAATGTCACTGCTAAATTCCCAGTTTGTGGTTACTGAAAGCAGGAGGGCAGATTCCTTCCTCCTCTCTGAAGGGCCATAGGGCTGCAAGTGGCAAGACTTCACCAAACTTGGACTTAAAGCTTTTTATAGAACAGAATCAAAGAATGGTTGAGGTTGGAAGGGACCTCTAGAGATCATCTAGTCCAACCTCCTGTTCCAGCAGGGACACCCAGAGGACGGGGCACAAGGTAGCATCCAGACAAGTTTGGAAGACCTCCAGATAAGGAGACTCCACAGCCTCCCTAGGCAGCCTGCTCCGGGGCTCTGTCACCCCCACAGTGAAGAAGTTCTTCCTGACATGGAGGTGGAACTGCCTGTGTTTCAGCTTGTACCCATTGCCCTTGTCCTATCACTGACCACCACTGAGAACAGTTTGGCGCCATCCTCCCTACATTCTCCCCTCAAGTATTTATACATATTGATCAGATCCCCTCTCAACCTTCTCTTCTCCAGGCTAAACAGGCCCAGCTCACTTAGTCTTTTCTCACATGATAGATGCTTCAGTCCCTTAATCATCTTTGTCATTCAGCACTGGACTCTCTGTAGTAGTTCCACATCCCTGTTATGCTGGGGAGCCCAGAATTGCTCAAAAAGAGGCAGCAAGAGCAAATACTTGCCTTAATAGCTTCAAATTAATGGGACTCCTCTCCTATAGAGGCTCTTTAAGCAACCTGTATCCTATACAAGAGGTGTTTAAAAACATCTGTGCTTTTGAAAGTGCTGTGTGCATGATATGAGCTTCTGGAAATACACGGTTACTTTTTAGCAACAGCACAAGTGGTGAAGCTGAAGCACGGACTGGTGACGTAATTTACCTTCACACTACTGTCTACATTTCAAAAGTAAACAAGGAGAGTTTCAGTTGTTTACCACTTGGTGACTTTTGTTTTGTTTCTCTCTCCTTCACTTTTTCCTCCTTCGCTCACTACTTTCTTCCTCCACACTTTACTATATGCACACGTACATCTGGTTCCCTTAGTTTTTCTCTGGGTCTGTTTGATCCTCCAGGTTGGTTTCCTGTAGCTTCCCCTTGCTTTCCCCAGTGCATGCTCTCCTAAGGTCCTAGACACAGGAGCAGCACTTGGCAAATTCAAATCCTGTTTCATGCTTCACAAAAGCTCTTATATGCTGCTTCCTTAGAAAAAGTCATGTCATTTTTCTGTTCAGTTCTCCAGTCTGTAAAAATTGAGATAATTTCCTACCTAATGAGGGTACTAGGCTTATGTAGGTACCTCACAAACCTAATAGAAATAATGAGTAGAGAACATATATTTACATGAAAGAAATTGATTATGGGCTGACAAGTATCATTCAATGTAGGAGTTTTGTACAAAACAAACAAGCAAACAAAAGATCATGTGCAATGTTTTACCTTCAGATGGATCATCAAAAATAAAAGACGAAACAAAACTAATTTTCCTGTTTGCATTTTAAGGGGTTCAAAGAGAAATTCACTTATTTCTGGTACATGTGGTTTCTTTCCAAAGACCAAAGCTGATTCAATAGAATATTGATAATTATCATGATGCAGAGGCAGACATAGCAATTATTTAATTTAGGAGCAGCCTTTTATTCTGCTATCTGACTCCTGCCAACATTCCACTTACACCAAACAACATGGGGGAACACAACAAAAACCTAATACCCATGACCATTTTTTCCCCCCTTCTCTGAAGTCCTATGTAAAAAAAACCCAGCACGCAAGACCCGCTCTGAAAAGCACCCTGATGATTAAGTAAACCACAGCACTTTGTCTCTCTTAACATCAAGAAGTCCATTAAAATCTGAAAGCGCCAATTAAGGCCTGTTTATTCCTGTTTATATTTGGCCTCCAGAGAATAATTGGCATCTGTGGGTGAAGAGGCTTGTAAGGGCCTCTATAATTACATAAATGCACCCTTGATATTTCTTGATTGGTAAGTGCTTGTGCTTGAAGCCAAGAGGTGCATGGAGAAATATGAGGCCATACCTGCCCGCTGCCATTGAACTTGTTGGTAAGTTTGACTTTGCTGAAGGAAATGGCAGCCTTCATCCAATGGGCCCCAAAGTTGGGAGAATCTGGGTGGATGTAGACACAGCTGTGGTTTGGTGGCTCCGGTTTCCCAGCTGGCACCCACTCTCCATTGACGTACTTCCAGCGGTGGCCATCGGTGGGGGCGAAGTCCAACAGGAAGGAATACATAGCATTTGGGTCTAAGCCTGATACGCTGATCTTTAAGACAGGAAACATGCGCCTGCCCAGGAGACAGAAAAGCAAAAGACTACTGGAGTCTGGTTTCGAAAGACTCTACAATATGTTTGTGGCCAGATGCTCACAGATCAGCTCAAAGTGGAAAAAAAATAGACCATCTCCCTCTCTAGCTGAAGGAAAGTCCATCAAAGGTGAATGTTTCATTTGATATATTCTTGTCCAAGTGATCAAAATACAATACAAAGCCTGGATCATGAAAAGATTCATGAACAAACATGCTTAATTTATGCACTGTGTACAGGGTTAGCAGAGTCCATGGGAATTAGATATCTTAACTATATCCTTAGATGTGAAGCAAGAAGACATGAACAAGGTTGAGCAGAGTTGAAAGTGTTTAAGAAGGTGAGCTGAAGCATATGTTAACTCAAAAATCATATAATAAATTTCACTTCTTTGGGGTTTTGATTGCCCTTACGTTGTCCAGTGGGCCAAGTCTCATTTTGTCTTATGTTAGTAGCAGGATGGAGAAATATCCTAGAATCATAAGCATTCAGGACTTAACCTCACTTAGATACTCAGATGCCTACTAGACTTTTTGCCCACACTAGCTTCATAGGAAGGTTTTTATTCTTTCTTTCAAAGAGATGCACATAGTACACAGTCTTTGTGAGCTAATCTAAGTAATTCAGGATTTGTTCTTGGAAAGGAAACTGAAATTTCTTCATTCCTCTTGTTATCTGCATTGCCCCTGTTTCTGTTCAGGTTTCCAGGTATTTAACGTGCAAGATGTAATTAATGTGCAAGATGTACAAGAAGTGCAATTCAGTAACCTATATATCCAGAATACTGTCCTTCTAACCTATTTTCAACTATATCAGATCCTGCTTTGTTTTATTTTATTCTTATGGGTTTTTTTAATTCTTATTCTTATGTTTTATTCTTATACTCTGAAAATGCTTGATGTGGCCTCAAATCACACTTCCTTTTACTTTTTTTTTTTTTATTTTTGTAATATTCACTCATCCTTAAATGGATGGATAGTTCAGATCATCTTCTCCTCTTCTTTGTCACTTACAGGTAATGAACCACTCAGATTCCAAGCTCAGCAGATGAAGATGGGCATCTCTGGGGTAGAGTCGGCTCAACTTTGCCACTTTTTTTTTTTTTTTAAACCTCATTCACTCCTATTTTTTGTGCCAATATTATTAATTAAAGTATTAAAATGAATTCTAATGTCAGGCCTTGGAGGAAGTCCACCACTACTTCTTCCTCCGTTACTTTACATCCCATATTCCTTGTGTTAATGCTCATTATCTCCCATTTGGGTAACAATTTCCAGGTAGCATCACTTTAATAAGTCTACTATAGTAGACTTTAATAAGTCTACTATATTTTGCTTGTCTGAAAATATTTCCTCTATCAGTATTGTATCAGATTTGTTTGGCATGACTTAAATTTAGTAATTTGCTTTTAATCTCATATTTCACTGTCTTCCATACATTTGATTATCTTCTCCTTTGTCATAAAACCTCAACTCTTACTGTAGGGATCTATTAAAAAGATCCCTGCTAAATTAGTTGAAATACATTTTCCCCTTTCTTAAATATAGGTATTCATGGGCTGTTATTAGGTAAATCTTCAGCTTAGTGTGTCTGGTTAAAATAATTGCTGTTAGACTTGCACTTGGCAGTCCTTTCGGTAATTTGGCCCCATCCTTCCATCTCTCTCCTTGCTTATCAGCTGAATTAAGACAAATTAGTTGGCCTTTATTTCCAGGTTGTATACAGTGTTGAACATTACTAAGCTCTACAACCTGTATCATCTAGCCTTCATACTATCCTGTGCATTTAAAACTGAAAACCCATCTTTGTTTAGTTTTGGGAAAGTACTTTGAAACATCTTTTTCCTTGAATAGAGCCATCTGAGCTTAAAGGTACAATGACACCTTTTCTCAGTTTCTTTCTAATTATATTTTTTTTCTTTAGTAAATGACACAGAGATGGAGTTAAAAGGCCTTCCACAGTTTCAGGAACTGGGAAAAAGGAGCAGTCTCCCAGAGATAGCGTCTTTACTATGTTTCTTAAGCTGTCAAGCAACACATGTCATTATTGAGGAGGATTATCATATCTGCTGTCTCTCATTTCCTACACAGCCACGATGTGCCCTGTCCCTTCTTCCCTTTCCTGGCAGCTGTCACAGACTCACAGACCAGGCCCAAACTTTCTTCACAGGCCAAAGCATCTTCAAGCTCTCTACGATGCAGTGATTGGTTACACAAGATAACCACGGCAATTGCTTGAAGTCCATGGCCTCGCAGCTGAGGTTTACCTTTAAAGAGCTCCTACAGTATACACTCCTCACCTTCTACTCACAGAAAAAAACACAAGAACTGAGGGAAAAACATGGTCTAAAGTAGATACTTAGTGATACAGGATCACTGCAACGCTTAGAAAGACGTACTGAATTCTGAACTTTCTAACTTGAATTGCAGCTCAACAAAGGATTTATATGCTACATATAACATCCATGTTTCTGGTCCATATTAAATCCATGGATTGAAACAATAATCTCATGCAGCTATCAAGCTGGCATGCGATAAAACGCACAGGTGCGTTGCTGCCTGTGCCCCCAGCTGCCCCTGTAGCAAGGCTGCAAGGTAGCAAACCCACTGTGTGGTTTACTGACTGGCAGTGGAGGAGAGAAGTTATCCACAGCAAGATTTAATTTCACAAGATTTTGCAGAACTCTATCTCAAACTCACATGGCTAATTGCTCTGCCCACAATCCAACCTTCACTGCCTCTCTAACAAGAGGCTCAAGTTTATCCCCCCAAGATTTACCAGCTTTTAAAGCCAGAACAGAACAAATGGTCACGTGCTTTAGCCTTCTGGATAGCATGTCGCAGCACTTCCCTGTGCTAATCCCTGTTCACACACTGCAATTCCCAGCTCACCATGGCTTGACTGCACAGACTGTCATGATGGAAAATCCATGGCATCACTTGTTCCACTGATTAAACTGCTTTGCTGTTAAAAATAATATGCTTTGTCTTTCTTTTAGCTTTACAAATGATCATTTTCCTTTTTTTTTTCAGACAAATTTTGGATTTCAATGTTCAGGTAGGTATACATATGACTTCACACAACTGATGAAAGTCTAGCATTTAAAAATCAATGTGTTTATCTGCATTGATCCACCATAGATTTTCCCCTTATGCAAAGAGGACTAGTGGAACCTCCCTTCCTTCAGCGAATAACACATATTGCAAAGCATCAGGATGCTATGTAGCTGGTATGATATAAACACTAAGACAGAAAACAGTCAGGAAACTGAGAGTCTGAATATTGAAATGCAAATTGAGTAATATAAATATGAGTAATAATAAAGGACAATGATTCTCACCCTATCAGTATTACAGCAACATTTAGACCCATTGAGTTTATTTGTTTGGGGTTTTTTTTTGCTTTAGAAGATATGGTTTAATTTTGCTAGAGTCTATTCTTTCAAAGTACATCCAACTTTTCTACACACCTAGGTAAGTGTAGATGATAATTCTAACAAGACACTAGAATGCTCTGCATTGGAGACATCTATATGTTAACATGAAAGTTTCTGGTTTGCCATTACACATAGATACTTAATTCCTGTAATTTATGCAAAATTTATTTTACCCAGTTGCAACATTTTGGTAGCCCTCAATACTAAGTGAAAATGATACAAGTAGCTAGAACTGTGCACACTGGAGTTTTATACTTGAGGATTGCTGGCCAGTCAGTCTTAGAGTCTCCAGGATATTTCTGAATCTGCTTTTATTTTGTGACTTTAGCTAACAGCTTCCACACAAATTATCTTAGTTTCCTCACACAGAAGTTCAGATTGTTTTTCTTCTGTTACTTTTAGAATGCACTTTTTGAAAGCACTCATATATCCTTCTGCAAGAAGGATTCAGCAGAATTAAATCATCGTCATCTTCTTTTCTCTTCTCACCCTCTAGAGACATATGCTGAAGATTCCTGAACCTGCAAAATCTCAGCACTCACTGGAGAGCCTATGCATGGACTTCCCAGGAGGTATTTTACTGCAGAACACTCTCTGTTTTTTTTTTCTCTCTTTTTTTTTTTTTTTTTTTGGTATGTGTGCCTTTTAACGAAAGCATTTGTAACAAAAAATACTTTCAGAAATGCAAAAGAGCCTTTTTCATATTTCCCTGTAGTACAGTAGCTTTGTTATAATGATGTATAGAGAGGACATGGCGTAATATATTTTTAGAATTTTATATTTTGAGAATGCTGTAGTCTGGGAAAAGAGAAACCTGTTCCTGCCCACATCAGCAACAATATGTCTGTCAATGGCTTCAAGAAATGCAGGATAAAGCTAAGGAGTGTAAAGGCTAGAAAGAA
>JAVCKT010027775.1:0-18514 GCA_032273925.1 Rhynchotus rufescens | reverse complement strand
TTTACTGAGCCCTTCCCAGAGCCAAGAAGGGAGAAATGAAGTTTTGCAGGTGCAGGCTGAATTTTCCTGGGCCTTGGCAAAATGAGAAGTCTGCACCCATTTCCATGGCCACACAATCGCGTGGTTTTCATTAGAGCAAAGAAGCTGAATATGTCTGTTTGTATTTTGATTTTATCTATATGTGCATTCCCAGCGGGTCTCTTCTGCAGACCAGGCTCTTAGGTGAATTTCCCAACTTGTGGGTTTTGAGACAACTGCGTTACGGGGCCTCAGCAAAGCATTAGACTTTGTAGGAAGGGAATGTAATGAGCAATTTAAAATACCTCGGGGCCCTACACAGAAGACGCAGAAGAGTAGTGGCAAGATTATGTGTTCTCTTTGAAAGAGTTTGCGTTTGAAAAGAGATTTCTTGTAATTAATGGATGGATATCCACGCTCAGTGGCATAGCTTAGTGAGACTGTCATAGCTGGGGCCCAGATCTTCAAACATTTTGAGCGTGGTCGTAGGCTCGTGTGTGTGAACAGGAGGCAGACACTTGAAAGAGTCAGTTGTTCCCTTCATTGCTTGGGTGAGGAACAGGTTCTCGTTGCCTACGTGACTTTTTTGTAAAATCAAGCCATGTAGTCCATCCCTCGATGCATGCGAGTGCTTGTGATTGGGAAAAATCAAGGCTTACTTTTTCCAGTGCCCTGTCCCAGGTGTTGCTGTGGCCATTTCTGCACGGTGAGAGCAACGTGCCACCATCCTGGTGGGACAGCGTGCCCAGTGTGTGTCCATCCTCACGATGCCGGTAGTGCAGGGGAAGGGCTCCCTGTTGGGGCATTCAGGAGACAGGAGACCAGAGGTGCTGGTGACCACCATTCTTGATGGGCACTGAAAAAGGAGGTTCTTTTTACGCAGGACTCCTGACTGAGGGAAGCGGGGAGAAACCTGGGATCAGGAAGTGGAAGGTGAACAGTGAATCCCAGGTGGAAGCTCTGGACAAAGAGGAGGACAAGGTGGGAGGTGCCATGGCCAAGGAAGCAAAGCAACCTCAGGAGAAAGCTTCTTCCAAGAAGAGTTTTGTCTGCAAAGCCTGTGACAAGAGCTTCCACTTCTACTGCCGCCTAAAGGTGCACATGAAGCGTTGTCGGGTGGCCAGAGGAAAGCAGATCCAGTGTAAGGACTGCAGCGAGGTCAAGGCGACGAAGAAGGAGCTCGAGAAGCATCAGCTGGAGGTCCACGGGGCTGTGGTGCCAGCCAAGAAGAAGAAGCGGCTGCCGGTGACGTGTGACATCTGTGGCCGGGAGTTTGCTCATGCCTCAGGTAGCGTCAGTGACGGGGTGGGAGGGGGGATTGTTTGCACTAGGGCACGAGGTGGGGACAGCCAGGACGGGATGGCAGCGCGACAGTCTGAAATCCGGCCCTTCTCCCCACTGCTCTCAGTGCTGTGCGTGGGAGAAGCTCATCTCATCTCCTGCCCCACTGAGTGCAACTGCTTCCTGATTAGTTCTTCCTTAATTGGTTTTCCACATGGTTCATCAAGGAAAAGTGGGGCTACTGGCAAATTTAAAAGGCTCCAAAAATAATCATGCTGTTCAGCTCTTTGGCTGATTTAGCAGTACCAGTGACAGGAATCTGGAACTGCTGTCCCTTCTGTGCCTGGCACTCACGGTCCTAGTGCAGCGCTGCCCAAGGGGGCCTGCCCTGCAGGGCCAAATCTGTCCCCTCTCACCAGGGGTCCAGGACTGAGTCCCTGTGCAGGGCACTAATGTCACATCCGTGTCCTGCCTCCTCCAGGAATGCAGTACCACAAGCTGACGGAGCACTTCGACGAGAAGCCCTTCTCCTGCGAGGAGTGCGGGGCCAAGTTTGCAGCCAACTCCACGCTGAAGAACCACCTGCGGCTCCACACCGGGGACCGTCCCTTCATGTGCAAGCACTGCCTCATGACCTTCATGCAGGCCTCGGCCCTCGCCTACCACACCAAGAAGAAGCACTCGGAGGGTGAGCCTGTCCCTGGGGGCAGTGGAGCCTGCTGCAGGGCAGAGCTTGCTCCATCCATCCCTTCCTACTCTGCTTTTCCACCTCTCTCTGACAGCTGATTGTTTTGTCAGCCTCTGTCCTTTGTGGGAGCCCTTGGCAGCAGTCTGCTCACGGATCCTCTTCACCTGTGTGTGTTTTGGCTGCTGTCCCAGCCCGTTCCCTGCTCTGCTGCCCTGTCTCACCTTTCCAGGTTCTCCTGTTGGCTGCTCAGCTAGCATTTTGCTCCGAGTAGACCTGCCCTTTTCTGCCTGCCTTTTCTGCCTCTTGCCTAGCTCCACTCTCCCCTCACCTATGAACCCTGCTCTGCCAAGCAAGTACTGCTCCATGCTTGTCAACCTGCCTCCTCCTCTCCTTTCCTCGGGGCAACTCTTCTCCCTGCCTGGTCCTTTGCTTCCCTTGGGTCTACTAAGCAGTTTTCACACCAGCCAGCTATTCTTCCTCTCAAGTGCACCAGTGAGTCTGCCTCCTGCTTCCTTAGGAGAAATGCCAAGTGCTTGTGCACGTGGCAGCGACCTGCAGCTTCTCCTGCATTCCCCTATTGCTCTCTGCCCTTCTCCATCCCCACGTTGTGTCTTTGCTGTCAGCCTTGTCCCATCGGAATGCCCTTTGCCCACTTGATGCTTATTCTGCCCTAACCTGCCAAAATTAATCTTGATTTAAAGGTTGGAAACAATTAAGTTACATTTTTTTATGCCTTTTTTTCTTGTATTTTGAAACCAGTAGCCAGAATTCAGGATATTTTGCAAAATATGAAATACGTGATGGAATTGCATGTAGCTTTCCTTGGCCATGCTTCTCTTGGTGTCTCTGCCACCTGCTCTGTTTGCAGCCAAGGCTTAGGCTGGTTTCCTCTGGCTCCCAGGAACAGAGGATGCATTGCTATATTTGCAATAAATACAAGAAAGCATTAGGGCATTGCACAGGTGAGAAGGAAAGCTTGTTTTGACCAGTATTGCCTCGGTGTATTTGCTCTCTGTAGCACACTGTGCTAGCAAGGCGTTCTCCATGGCCTCTAGGTCCGTGCCAACGTATGATGTAGCTACCCCAGGAAAGCCTCTGCAGCTTGCAGGCTCTGGCCCTTTTGTTTCTGGTTTTCTCCCCCGCGGTGGCTAGTGGTGGCTCTCACGTGGCTCTCGTGCAGGGAAGATGTACGCCTGCCAGTACTGCGACGCCGTCTTCGCCCAGTCCATCGAGCTGTCGCGCCACGTCCGCACGCACACGGGGGACAAGCCCTACGTCTGCAGGGAGTGCGGGAAGGGCTTTCGCCAGGCCAACGGGCTCTCCGTCCACCTCCGAACCTTCCACAGTGAGTGGGACCTGCTCTCTGCTGAGGTGTTGCCTGGTGGCATCTCTTCCTTTCCTCCCCCTGAAATGAGACCGCTTCGCAGGTTGAGCCTGGGGGTGGGATTGTCCGTAAGATACAGAGATGCTTCCAGGTGAAGTGTGGGAATCCCCCCACTAAAAGCTGTAGGAATAGAGCTATGCAAACGGAAACTTAAGTGCTGACTTCTGCTTGAAAAGTAACACTTCTCTTCCCCTTTATTTCCTCCCACTGTGAAGTGTCCTCTTAACTCTTTTCCTTTTGGTTTCTTTATCCCCTGCTTTGATTGCATCTCTTGGGGGCAGATATCGAAGATCCCTATGACTGCAAGAAGTGTCGGATGAGCTTTGGCACCCTGCAGGAGCACCGCAAGCACATCCTGGAGGCCCATTCCCGGGAGTACCACCCGTGCCCGACCTGCGCGAAGGTCTTCAGCGCGCCGTCTCTCCTGGAGCGCCACATGGTGACCCACGTCGGAGGAAAGCCCTTCAGCTGTGACATCTGTGACAAAGCTTACCAGGTGAGCGTGGTATCGTGGTCGTTTGTGTTCGACAGAGAGGGAAATTGTTCAGAGGAGGCAGAGGTCTGGGGTCCACAGGGAGAAGGCTACTGTACTGGGAGAAATGGACCCTCATTGCCAAGGGTTATGTTACCTGCCCTTCAGGACCCACAGAGCTGTCTCATACAAGTTTCTAATGCCAAGATCTACAGAAATAAAAATGTTCGCATTGCAAATGGCACTCTTCAGCAGGAGTGTTTGGGAATAGATTCCCCATGGGAACAGAAATTAAGGCTGAAAGGGGACCAGCGGTGAGTGAGATAAGGATGAGGGACTTAGCAGTGCTGAACTCTTCAGGGATAACGGAATAAATTTCTTCTGCAGACTGCATCTAAAGTGCTGGGTTTCTGATATAAATGAGTTTTATGTTTCTGTAAGTGAGGTGTTGGCTCTTGTCCTGTGGGAAGATGAGCTGGTCTGGCTGGGGTTGACTGGTGTCTCATATCTACTGAGCACAGCCCCACCATTCCCACTGCTTTCCTTGCAGAGCTTCTTGCTGTCATAATGCCTCTGGAATAGCTTTGGATTCTAACCTTGCTTTGATCCTTATCATTACAGCAATTGTCAGGGTTATGGTATCACAACCGGACCCACCATCCTGATGTCTTTGCAGCTCAGAATCACCGCTCCTCCAAATTCTCTTCCCTGCAATGCAGCTCCTGTGACAAAACCTTTTCTAGCACTGCTGCACACCGAAAGCATGTCAAGGAAGAGCATGCAGGTAACAGCATATTGATTAACAACAAAAACATGTGACAAGTACTGAAAGAGATATAGTGATGACGCTGACAGGACTCTCCTGTGTAACCTGTTACGAATACCTCGTGTCTTTGTCACACAGTCTCTTTTGGCTCATCTCTTTTCAGTGTCTTGTAGCTGATCCTTGGTGGCCTCTCTTTTTGCTCACCTCCAAAGGTGCTCCATGTGTCTGAGCAGATGTAGTGGTGCTGCATTACTGACAGAGGTGATCCAGAAGTGCTGTCCCTTGTCACAGGCCTCGGGTGTTCACCTTTCTGTGGTCTTGTCTGCAGATGTGAAGTTCCACGAGTGTGAGACATGCAAGGAGGTCTTCCCCACACTGGCTCTCCTGCAGGTCCACATGAAGTGCAGACACTCAGGTCCGTTCATTTGCTGTTACTTGTTTTGTCTGGTGGCCTGGGAGAATCCAGCTGCTCAGTACAGAGCAATGTGACTGCTCCTGTCACTGAGTGGACATCCAAGCTGAAAGCAGCATACCAAAGGTGGCTGCAGCAAGGAAGAGACATCAACCCAGAGGGTCTAGGACCTTCTTTCTAGGAAGACGAGAGAAGGCAGCCAAGATGAGGAGGGAGAAGACAGACCACTGTGTCCTAGACACTATGGGATGGGTCATGGGTAGGGAATGCCTCAAGCAGAAGCCAGGCTGGCAAGGAGTGATGATGGAGGGAGTGAGGGAACAGGGAAAAAGCATCTGCAAGAAAGGTCAGCTTTAGCTCTGGTCAGATACACACACCTGGTTGCCGAACACCTGAGCTGGGAGGACTGAGAGCTGAAATGGGTCTGAACAGCCATGAACAGTCTAATGTGTTTGACAGAACGGTCTAGCAGGGAGATGATCACACATCTGGCCTGAGCCTGTGTGTACCACAGTGCACGTTCTGGCCATTTTCTGTTTCTCCTTCCTTCCTTACCTGCTCTCAGCCCTCCTGGGCTGCCATGGCTCTTTCCTAGCCCTGGCCATTTGTGCCCCATGCTCAGAACAGCGTTATCTGCCCCAGACTCCCAGCCCTTTTGCTGCTTCTGCTGCTCAGCCTCCTTTCACTTCGCAGGAGCCCTGCAGCAGCACGTCACCGCGGAGCGCTCCGGGCCGATGGAGAGCACCTTCAGCTGCGGGCTCTGCGGGGAGCTCTTCGCCTCTCAGGGTGAGCTGGAGGGTCACTACAGCGCCGAGCATCCCAAAGTCGTTTTCACAGAAGCCCAAGCCACCACAGCCCAGATTGTGCAGGTAAAGACTGCTCCAGCTGGCACTGCTCACACAGATGGGCTGCAGCCTCTGGGCTGCTCGGAGAGGGTCCTGGCACTGGAGTTTTCATCCATCCTCCCACGTCCAACCCTGCTGTTCTTCCCCAGGAGCACCCTGTAGCTCTTACTGCTGCTTTGTTTCCCTGACATTTCCCCTTTGGGCCCCTTGAGCCTGGAATGCTGTGGGATGTGTGTGCTGCCTGTGCTAGGAAGATTGGCTTGCAGGAAGGGAAGCAGCTCCATGCAAATGCTGTAGCGCTCAGACCCCAGTGACATCTTTCATGAGATGATAACTGTTTTGTCAGAGGCCAAAAGCTAGGCCCGAAGCCCCAGAATTTCTCTTTAATTTCTCAGTCATCAGGGGAGAATAGCTTTTTGGATAAGCCAGGACTCCCTGGGTTGGCATTTCACTAGTGTGTAATCATAGAGTCTTTATTGCCTACGACTGCTTATGGAGCTAAATTATAGCAATTTTGTGGAGAGAAATATTTAAATTGCTCTCCTGTCTTCTCTTTTGCATCATGGAAGCGTGCGTGTGTGTGGCTTGGAGTTTCCCCTAGGTTCATGCCTATTGTAGTTGCTGGCCTCCAACGTGAAGCTGAATGTTAATACTGAAGCTTGGGCAAGGAAAGATGTGGAGAGCAAAGTGCTTGTAGGGCAAGCAATGCTGCAAGCCTCTTCCTGATTCTTAGGTTGTCTTCCACGCAGGTGATTCAGACATCAGAGCAAGGCGCAGCGGAGCACATCATCTCCTTCGATGAGGCCCAGTTTACCGGCTCCCAAGTCTTTGTGACGTTGCCCGATTCACAAATGAGCCAAGCTGGCTCGGAGTTGGTGGCAGTGACTATGGAAGATTTGCTTGATGACAAGGTTACTCTCATTTGTGAAGAAAGCAAATGAGAGTGAAGAGCAAGTACTCATGCGTGGCCTCAGGAGTTCGCTGGGCTAGTACAAAATCCATACGTGGCTGTGCCGCTTCGGCAGTGAGACTCAGGGTTTCCTTGGAAAAGCAATCCCAAGATGTGCAACACTGACAAAAAGAAATGACATGCAGCAAACGTTATGGCTGAGGACAGGAGAGGTTTGCAGATGTTCACGTGGACCTAGAAAACTTCCTTCCCCTGCAGTCAGCAGCTGCTGGCTCTGGTGAGCTAGACCACTCGGCCTGCCTAGCTCAGGAAAAATAAAAAAGCAGGAGGAAAAAGCCCAGAAGATGGAGTGTGCTGTTGTGTGCCTCAACGCTACCACGAGCAGCATGGAAGGGGAGGAAACTAGTGCAACGTGGGACAAAGTTGGGGTGGTGTGGGATGGGCAGCTGAAATAGCGTTGGAAAGCAAATTAAAAAGTCGTCTCAAGGATTTGGGGGTGGCAGTGCAGACTGTTATGGCTGGATTGGCAATGTTCTTGCAGATATCTGCTGCTCTGCAGCTTGTGCCACGATTGCTTTACTTCTCCTGTTGCTCTCCCTTGTACTTGGTTGTTGACCTAGGTAGAAAAGTTTTCCTGAGCAGGGCCACATTTGTACCTCTACTCAAGCAGAGGCTTCTTGGAAGTTGTATTAAATGGCTCTGCCAGCCTGACAAGAGGATTGAGGTTTAGCAGAGGCATAGAAATGAGGTGCTGGGCTGCCAACATCTATAAACCAAGCAGGTAGAACCAGTCCTTGCTCGTGGTGACAGGGGATGGAGTCATGTCTTTCAGCAGATGTGAGCTGGCTGCCTTGGGCGTTCAGGAAAATGCCTGCTATGCCATCCTTCTGTCAGGGTTGATGCAGGCTCTGCTTTAGTCTCTTTAACCTCCCATCTGTGCTGTACCCAGCTCACTGATGGGGAGTTAGTCCAAGTTGCCAATATTGGGCAGCCCCTTGTGTGCTCAGCTGCCTCCATTCCTTTACCAGGACACCTGGCAATACACCGTGTGGTGCAGGTTTAATCCCATCCACATTCCTGCTGTGGCTGTTGCGTGACTGTCCTCTGTGAAGGGTGAGAGCCAGAGCTGCACAACCATGTCCTTTGTGAGCAGCCACCAGCTCAGAGCTCCAGACCCTTCCTCTGATTCACCTAGATGCCAAATCTCCTGCGTCTGAGAGGAGAGAAATGGCTATTTCTGTGTGCCAGGGTCCCTCGTGGCTAGCGCGCTTAATACTATTCTCGATGGCATTAATGAAGGTATTTTTGTCTGAGCACATAATGACTGCCACAACAGCACGTAGCTGTTCCCTGTGGCGAACAATGCCTGGCTTTGTAAAGCCCATTCGGATCCCTTGCGTAAAGCTCGCTTCCCTGGTGCCAGCCCGGTGCAAAAACTTCATTGCAGCACAATGGCCCCTTTAAGACTAAATTTCATAAAGCATTTTTATCTCCACTTTCCTAAAATGTAATCTGATAATTAATGGTTTGCTGAATCCATTATGAAGTGCAATTAGGTAGATGCAGGGTTCCTGTGGCTCGGAGGGGACTGGTAGCATTTATCTTCCTTTCCCTCATGCCAAAAGGTTGAACTCTGCCACGGCAATATTTACATACTGAGCAGTGATCCTTGCTGTATCTTGCCGAGCGAGACCCTGTGGTTAGTGGTGACTATTTTATCATGCTGCCCCGAGCCACAGGAGTGCAAGGGATGAACAGATTGGAGTTTTGCAGCAGCATCTTCTCTCTGCTCGCAACCACAAGACAGAGATGGCTGAATATAAAGGGGCCAAGGATTTTGTGCTGGTGAGATA
This sequence comes from Rhynchotus rufescens, assembly GCA_032273925.1. NCBI lineage: Eukaryota > Metazoa > Chordata > Aves > Tinamiformes > Tinamidae > Rhynchotus > Rhynchotus rufescens. Next base: position 9,885 of record JAVCKT010027775.1, on the reverse strand, counting down.
ACTTGTCACTCCTCTTACAACTCGGAGAATAGAAACCAACTGTCAGGAATTTGTGAATGTGCCATTCTGTGGGATAGGAAGGTATTTTAGGTGGTGCTGGCTGGGGCCCTGCTGAGGTGGTGCATGTGTAGCAGGGTGCTCCCACCTTTCTCTCCCGTGGTTGTATGCAGTGCTTATCCCCAAGGTTTTATGGCCGTGGTGAGGTGGAGCAAGTATGAGGTTAAATTGAATCTAAGAATGACCAGGAGATGGTGCTCAAGGTCTTGAGGATTAGTGTTAATGGCCAGGTGCCTCTGCAACTTTGCTGAAGCTCTTAGTCTCCTTCCCTGGCTGGCTCTTGGGCTGGCAGCTGTGGAAAGCTCTTAAATTGTTATGAAGCTGAGCCAGAAATCCAAGCCATGCCCACGGGTGCTTAAAGAAGAGCCAGAAACAAGTCCAGCTCTGAAGAAGGTGCAAATACAGCTGTTACTGTGAAGCACTGCAAAAGTCCCTCAGCCAGGAGAAGAGCAGAGAGGGAAACGGTGTATTCCCCATGCAAGGAGGTGGGAAAAACTGTGCATTCTTTTTCCCCTATGAAATACAACGTGGAGAATGGGATACACAGCATCATGTGAAGCAGCTGATTGGCAGGAAAATCTGCATTTCTCAAAATACAGAAATCTGTATTTCTCTTTTTAAAGGTCTTCCCCCAGGTTTTGGGTGACCACTGGCTTATGGCTTCTGGAGTCTTGTTCATCTCTCACCTATGGTCCCGTTCCCTCTAAGTATTGCCAGACCAGTCCCTGTTGCCTGGCCAGACTGGGGCGTGAGAACATCCTTTGCTGCCTCCTCCTGTTACAGGTGCCAGCTGGTTCTGAAAAACAGCACAAAAACCCTGTCAGAAACCTGCAGAGTCACCTGCTTGTAGAAGAGGCTTGGACATTGTCAGTTCGTGGTGGGTCATGGTGATCATATGCATGAAATGAGTGGGTTCACAGACTTCCCATACATATTTGTGTGTTTAGGGCACACAGTTTCAGCTTGTGACTGGTAGAAAACGTCCACTCCCTGTACAGTTTCATTCAACCCAGCATCTCCTCTGTCCTCTGAAGGATCTTTTGGAAAACAGCACAGTATGGCATGAACTAGTGTGAGCAACCTTCTGGTATTTCCCAATGCAAAGAGCAGTTTTCAAGCCTCAGAGTGTTATTTCAACACTGTGCATGCAAATTTAGTTTTCTAGACTTACTTTGTTAGAAATCCAACCCAGCTGTGCTTAGGTGCAAAGATATCGCTGCCCTCCTTAGGAGCATGCCATGGAGGTCGTAGGACAACGGAGCAGGTCCTGAGCTTGCAGGGAGCCCACTCCAACACGTCCCCATCCTCAGGCGTCAGTCCTGAGGAGAGAGCAGAATAAAACAGGCCCCAGTGCTTTGGAAAACCCTCGCTGTGCTTCGTCTCCCCCGTGGTTGACCCTGCTTGCCTGGCAGTCCCCGTGCAGCAGCTGATGCTGATGCTTTGGCAGATTTCATTATTGCTCTGGCCACCTGCCAGCGCTTCCCCCCTCCACGAGCTCCGCTCTGGAAAGGGAAGCGATGTTTGCTCCCAGCTCCCAGCTCAGCAAACACCAGGCAGCATTTCCGCAGGGCAAAGAGGAGACGGTTCCATAGCCGGAGGGAATTCCCTCTCTGCAAATATCGGTGGTTTTCTGCAAACGGTAAGGGCTGGAAAGCTTCCTTCGGAGATGGGCTCCATAACCTTTTATAATGGAGGGGGTTAGGCTGGCTAATAGGGAGCCTCTCTCATCAGCACGGATGTCTCCAGCCTCCAGTTAATGCCTCTAATCCCCCAGTGCACTCAGCTCAACTCTTGCAGCGCGTTGACACCTCCCAGTTTCCTGTATTAAAGCAATAATTCCCCTTAGTGGGTCTTGTAGCCTGTCTTTAACATGTGATGAGGAAGTAGGGGTGGAAGCGTTCACTTTGCCCCCTCTGTCCCTCTTCTGATTATGCCAAGCAGGAAATCTGTCCAGATTTCTCGTCATATTGAAACAAACCTGATTAAAAGTGAACTGGCTCTTAATCCACTTAATATGATCTGGATAAGATGGTGCTCAGGAAAGAGAAATCTAAAAGCATCCTGAGGACTGTGGTGGTAAGTGGGTGACAGTGGAGCGGTCACAGATATTTGGGGACCTTGGCAAGCTGCTTCAGGCAGAAGCCAGGAGGTTTGGGCTGCTGTGATGGTCACTGCAACTAGAGGTCATTTCTCTCTCCAGCCACTTGCCCACTGCAATGTACAATGAGTAGATGAAGAACTGAAGATAGTGCTGATGATTATCATCATCCCAAATCAAGGACTGGGAAAAATCCATCTTCTTACACAAAGACAGAATGGGTCTCTAACTTAGTAGAGGCAAAAGCTCTGAAAGGCAGCAGCAGTAGCCTGGATCCATCTGTTCACAGCTTGGGTATGTATAACTTTCCTTTTCCTGGGCATCCTTGAGGTGCCCAGCATTGAGGGCAGTCCACAGGGTGACTTTTTTTAATTTCTAACACCAGTAGTTGCTTCTGATCTTGTTCTTAGACACCTTAAGTTTCCTGGCTTACATTTCCTTCATGCCTCGGATCAAGGATACTTGGAGCTGTGCAACACATGGCTGGACATGCGGCTGCTCACCATCTGGGCAGACTGTCTGCTTCTGTCCTCACTGCTTTCCAGCTCTCCCAGGCCTCCTTGTAGACACGGAGGACCAGCTAAGATGTCTGTTGGACGTGTCCTTGCTCAGTGCTGGGAGTCCCTGCCGAGGAATTGATTTGCCCAAAGAGGTTAGTTTTAGCTTGGTTACTGTGCCAAAATGCTCCCTCTCAGTCCAGAGGTTGTCCAGCTGCTGAGAACTTCTTGCCAGAGGTGGTGTGAGTGTCCCCTTGGCTGTCCTAAGGTGAGCAGAGCCCTATCCCAGTTTCCAAACTACCTCTAGGATCAATCCATACCCTCTCTAGCTGGGTTGAACTTGCCTGTGGACCTGGTGATGGCTCTTGGTGATATGGGAACCTGGCTCTACCTGTACAGAGAGACAAGGTTGTGCTCCAGGCTGTTCTTTTGGGGACAGTTTCCCAACAGGTTCACTGCATCTCTGCACATGGTTTCACCTGAGCTGCTGTTGTCCCTTGGAGGTGAGCATTGGTGAAGATCAGCCTTTGGAGATGGTACGTCTGGATGCTCCAGTGATGCTCAGGTGAGCTGAGCCTCACGTAGGACTTCTCTAGTTCATGCCATGGTATGCTGTTTTCTAAAAGATCCGTCAGAGCCTCATGTAGTCCTTCTCTGTAGGACTTCTTCCTGCACTGCTGCTCCCAGAGCTGGTAAATAACTTCCCTTCTGGCCTTCTACAGGAGGAAAACTCTGGTGCTGGATGCAAATGGAACAGGATTAGTCAATGCATGCAAATGGGACAGGATTAGTCAATGCTTAATACCATGATAATATTGCATTCATTTGGCCCATTGCACATCAAAACTGGTGATGTTTTCCTGTGTTGATTTTCTCCAGGCATTTTATTCTCTGGTTTTACTGAGCTGTCCACAGTGACCTGTGGGCCTGTGTCTGGCTGGCTTACAGATCTCTGTGAATATTTGGCACTAGGCAAGAGTAGGTCAAATGCTCCCTAGGGCGTGTGTGAACTTGGGTTTATCAGCACAGCGTTCGCCTCGCAGCGGCGCCGGTCTCTGGGTTAGCAGTGACATCTCTGCAGCTCCTCCTCGCCTCACCCAGCTCATCTCCTGCTATCTGCCATCTCCTAGTAGATCTGTTAAACAGACACGATTTCTGATGTCCTTGCGTGTAACTCGGCAGGCTGCGAGCTTTCCTTAAATCCTCTCACTGCAAGATGCTGTCAAAGACTTCTTGAAAGTCCAGATAAATGAGGCACTTTTTTACTCATCCAGGTCTCACCTGGAGGAGAGGCCTTTGCTTTTGCAGAAGCAGGGTGATGCTCTTCGTGTGATATGGTAGGAGGAGAAAGAAAAACCCAAAGCCTGGATCTTGCTTGGTAGATCTTGCTCGGTAGAGCTGATGGATGCTAGATAGAGCTGGCCAAAAGCTGGTGCAGTTGATGGGATCCAGGATGCTGGGAGCTTTGGGAGTGTGGGCCAGCTCCCGCCTGGCATCCGACCCCCTTGGGGGCAGAGCTTCCCCTCCTCCCTGGTTTAGGGCAGAGCAGCCAGGGCTGCCAGAGTCCTGCTGCTCCTGTTTCCCAGCTCTCGCGTGCCTGTACCTGTGCCCGCCCCCCCTCTGCTGCCTGTTTCTTGCTGCAAAAGGCTCTACCGCTTCTGCATTCCTAATGCAAGCTTTGCAGGAGGATGATTCAGCACTTTGCAAAGAAATGCAAACGCCTGGGAGATTATTCGGAGCCCCTTGGAGCTGCTCCGGGAAGAGCAGGCACCCTGCACTCCTTCATCTCTTGCATCCCCAGCAGATGCTGTAAGTAGCCAGGGATGGCTCAGCTACCGCCCGAATGCCCCTTTTCTACATTTGTGGCTTGTTTGGCCTATTTTTGCCCTGTTCCTGGCCTCTCTGAGCAGAGATGAGAGCCTCCCCTTTCACCTCTGGGCGGACAGGAGCTCACTTTGCCCGAGCGATCAAATGCAATTTCCTTTTCGGCGTAACAAGCCCCTTCCTGGGGCTCTGCTCCCACCAGGTGCTTGCAGGTAGAGGCTGGTGGAGCCTGATTAGCCCCGTCAGGTCAACGTGGTGCCCGGGAGCAATCGCTTCCCCGGGGCTGAGCGCGATTGCTCCGACCTGCAATTCGGCAGCACTAATGGGCACTGCATTGGCTGCAAAAGCAGCTCCCGCCTCGCTGGGAAGCGGGAAGAAACCGAAAGCAGCTGGAAGCAAAAGGATATCCATCTATCCATCGGGGAGGATGGATAGAGCCCCGCTGGTGATGGGCTTCAGCAGAGGCTGCTGCCCAGGCCCTGGTGCCAGGGAGCCTCCATGCATTGCCCCGATCCCATTTGTTTTGCTGGGGAGCAGTGGGGCTCCCTGGGTCTGGCAGTGCAGAGCGGCTGTTGCTGGGCAGGGCAGTGGGAGAAGAGAATTGGGAAAGGCAATTCCTGGGGAGTGTTTTCTGCCTCTGTGATTATTTTTATTTTTTATTAAAAAAAAAAAGAAAAAAAATGAGATAAGGCAGAATGCATCTGCAGAGAGATTTCCTCCCAGTTTTTTCCCCAAAGCACTTTGGATTGTGTCGAAGCCCGAGTGCTCCCCACTTCCCGCACAAAGGATGCTTTTTCTTTTTTTAAAGTTGTTGCCACTGGAAGAGAGGGGTTTAAGAGGGAACGACCTTCAGTGTCAGTTATAATCTCGCTGCACGAGCCTCTAATATCCCCTGCTCACACGAATTCATACACGGAGCTTCAGCTGGAGCATCCCTTCGAGAAAATCGATGAGGAAACAGGATTTGCTACGCCAGATCAAACCTCCAGTCCGGTGCACTTGGGGTGCTCTCTTCTGCAAGGACTGAAGTCTTGTGCTCCAAAGGTGAAAATCCTCTGCCACCCACGCAAAGACTTCTGCAAGAGCCCTGCTGGGAGAGAAATCCTGCCCGGACATTGCAGGGCCTTCTGCTTTTAAGTAAATGCTTTGGTTATCCCTGTTGGAGAGCCAAAGCCTGACCTGGCTGCAAATCCTATAAATGTTCCCAAGATTGAAGTGAATTTACCTTCTGGAGGGCAGAAGTGATCTGAAGGCTACCAAGAGCTGCCCGTCCTCATGGGTGAGAAGGTACAACCCTACTTTGGGGAAGAGCAGGGGACCAACTCTGGTATTCCATGGGATGCTCCTCCTGAGACATCACAGCCTGAAGACAACAGCGTGAAGCAGGAAGCCTGTCCCTGTGGTCTTATTGATGGTTTTTGGTAGAGGGATGTTGGACAAATGTCCTGCTCTCTGAATGCTGTCCAGCCCCACAGTTTGAAAGGCAAGAGAGGTGTCTCCACGTGCTTGATGATATTGGAAGAAAATAGGGCAAGGATTGATGCAGGAGGATTGGAGTGGGTCCCACCCGACCTCAGCTGTTCTGTGTCAGGTAAATCTCCAGCTCACCCACTGCTTCCTGCTGGAGAGAATGTGGGCCAAGCCCAGGAGCCCTTCGCTGTAGGCTTGGTGTGATCCTTGGGCTATGATATCAGTAGAGCAGAACAACTCAGGGATGGGAGAACATCTGACTCCCAGGTATAGCAGGGCATCCAGAAAGACCTTTATTGCAGCATTCCCACCTCCTCTTCCTAAGCCTGGGCAGTTTCTAATGCTTCAGATGCCTATTTGGCCCCTGCACATCTAGCCTCCATGGTGGCTGTGATGATGTTTCCCAGCCTGGTGCTGCCCTTCCAGGGCTTTCCTTCCCAGGAGGAAGGTGTTCCTCATCCGTAATGCTTGTCGTGCTCCCTCCGCGCTGCTGTGCAGCTCCACGTGCTCCATCTGTGCTGGGGCTGCAGCGGCCCTTGCCACCCGCGGGCGCATCCCGGCCTTTGCAAAGCTCTTTTAACTTTGCCCTTCTGCCTTCTGTTCATCTTCCAGCTCTGCCCTTTCGTCTTCATTCCTCGCTGGTGTCTCCAGGGCTTCTACCTCTCCAATATGGTCCCTGTTTCATGTGCTGTTCCTGCTCTGTGTTGGCTCCAAACCATCATCAGCGGGGATGGGGCAGAATCTTCTGGGTACAAAAGCAGCCTAGAAACACTGGTATTCACTCCAACCACCCTAAAAAACCTCTCAGCAAAAGCCTGTTTATGCAGAAGTGTCTGCAGAAACCGCAGGCCCTCATGTCCTGTGTGGTGGAGCAAAACCCCCTTCCTCTGCAGAGTTTCCTTCCCAGCCCCGCACGTGGATGCATGCCCAGGCTTTAATGACAGCCGAGGTTCATGCGTAGCCACTTCATTATCCACTGATTAAAATATTCCGTCTTCCTTGCGATGCGGGAGGGCATTAATGATTTATAGCATTGCATTGGGATTCAACACCTTAGCAACTTGCAAAGCCGCTTAGGCTGTAGATTTTGCAGGAATTACATTGCCAACATGAGCGGAGGTTCAGTGGGGTGAAAGGGGGCTGCATCCACCCTGGGGAAAAAAAATGATCGAAAAACCTTTTACAAGCGATTGCAACCCAAAATGCCACCCGATTCACTCTCTGTCATTACCCTCCAGGCAGCTTTTGCTGTCTGAAACCTCCTGTAATATGATGGCCCCATGATCCTTGCTCACACATGAGGGTTCCTTAACTTACAGGGGCATTTCTGGGCCCAGGATGACGCTCATCTAGCGCATCCCTCCCCTTCCCCATGCCTCCTCATCCCTCTCCATGGATGTCTCACCCGTCCTAACCCTTTCTCTTGCTCCCGCGTTGCAAGGAGGGGAGACCGGACCAGGAGGGGAGACCGGACCAGGACGGTTTCGCTCCCTGAGCGGCTCCGTTCTCATTTGCTGGGAGACTTTTCCGTCGCTGCAGGTAATTCAGCAACATCGAGCGGCCGCCGCCGTCCTTCGCCCTCACCTGCTATTATCGGCAAACACTTTGAGGCCTGTTTGTGCGAATCTCTTGTACACAGTGGGGTTCCCCATCGATCGCTTTTATTTCTTACCTCTGCTCTTAGGAGACCCCTGAGGCTGCATCTTTTACTCTTGCCGGTGTCTTGAGAAAAGTGGAAAGGACAGCGAGGAGGAGGGGAAGAGCCTGGGCTGCTCTTGATGTGTCCTGTGATGTGTCCCATGCCCAGCACAGGAGCTGCAGCCCCCTTCGCTCCTGGGAGGTGACTGGACCCCATGGGACCCTCTCGTCCCCGTCCCGCTTTCCTGATGCTCCGCTCCCACCACCAACCCGCTTAGCTGTTTGCTCAGCGTGCTTGCAAACCTCGTTTGATAAGTTTGCCTAATTGCTTCACTTAAGTTAATTATTCCTTGGCTGTGTGGAAAGCAGCATAATTGGTGTCAAGACGTATTTGTCGCTTCCGTTAATGTCCCACGAGCTCCCTGCTCTCCGTGCACCCTTCCTGCTCCCTTCTTACTCTGGGTACCTGGTCAGGGACCAGCTCTGCATCCCGTGGCTTCCACGTAAAGGGAAAACGGAGCTTTCTCTCTTAAAGAGCTGTTATTTTTTGCCCTCTTTTTCCCTTTGCATCTGAAAAGAAACAGCCCGGAGGATCGAAGGCAGCAGGTTAGCTCCCAAAAGCTTTTCCCAGTTTCCTGCCTGTGGGGTGAAAACCCCGGAGAAAAGGACTCCCAGCCCACTGAAATCTCAGCCGCCCTGTGCCAGGAGGTGAACTTTTGTACGAGGGAGAGATAATCCCCTTGGCTCACCGGGACTGAAGGCTGTGTGATAAAAGCTTTATTCAAGATCAAAGACATATATTCCCTCCCTCCCTCTTTTTTTCTTTCTTTCTTTCTTTTTTTAATGACTACGTTAAACAGAAAGTTTGGTTTATGCAGGGGTGAAGCTCCGAGCAGCAGCAGCTCATCTTCAGCGCAGGCGGGATGCAGGAGCTTCCTCGCATCATCTCCGCTCCCTTTTGCACAAAACCACCAAGGATTCCGGGTCCTTTTCACCCGGGAGGATTATCCAGGTGCCTGGGGAAGGCGGAAGGGAGCTCGGGGAGCGCTTCCCATTTGATCTTACTCAGCAATTCTGCCGGCGTGAGCATCGGGTGAGAGGGTTTGGTCCAGGACTCGGGCAAGTGCGGGGTGACAGCCAGAGCTTTGCCATGCAGGTTGCTGGGGCGCTGTGTTGCGTGGCTCCAACTTTGCACTTCAAAAGCCTCCAGAACTGTGAGCTCAGCTACAAATTACAAGGTGGTTTCTGCATTATCACAGCCCCAGCGCTGCGACGCTTTTTGTTGCTTTTTATCCTGTCCCTCCTAGCATCCCCGCTGAAGAATTTGCTCTGCAGCTCCCCAGGCAGATGCTTAATAAAACAGAAGCCAAAAAGCTGCTTTTCGAGTCATCCCATGCCCCCAGTATCACAGGACCCATCCTCTTGCATGCAAAAACAGCAGGTGCCCCCTTGCTTACCGGCCACAGCTGCAGCCCCACTGCATTTTAGCCCCATTTTGTGAAATTAGGGCTCACCAGCTGCCTTGCGATTGTGGGATTTCTCCTCTGAAGCTAACGGACTTATTATAGTCCCTCGTATCAGAGCTAAGCTCAGCAAACCTGGTCTTAGCTCCTCTTTGCAGTGGAAAATTTCTCTCCGGAAATGAAATTCACTCCGGTGAGCACGACGCGTTTTGTATGGGCATAAATTCTCTGCTCACCTCTGCGTGGACATGATGGAGGATCTGCTCTCCTTGGCCGAATGCCTCTTTGAGCATGTTCCTGTGCTTGGAGTGACGGCTCCCCCCAGCACGGAGTGAGGAGCTTCAGGTGATGCTCATCAATTTGTTCTAGTAAAAAAAAAAAAAAGAGAGGAGAAGTATCAATTTCTAAGACCTGGGCATTGGAAAAGACCAGTTTGGACATAGATGTACCAAAATCCACGTGTATGCAGCCTCTGCCTGCCTCTCTCCTGTTTATTAGCTCTTCCCTTACGTCTTGCCTCTGAGGACCTGAACCGCTGTTGTGGATGCGTTAGGGTGAGTGTCTGCTATTGCACCTGGTGAGTTTGTCCCCCCTGGTTCAGGAGAGGGAGACTATTTTCCCTTCCCTGCACGTTGAGACCATGGCCATATCATAGACTGCTACTGGCACACGCGTTTGGAAAGGGATGAGCTCGAGATTGCTCCTGGTTGCTCCTGGTACCTTTGGTTAGTGCCCGAGCTGTGTGGAGGGCTGGGAGGAGGAGGAGCGGTGCAGAGGCTGGGGCTCTTCAGGAGGAAAGTGTCCTTTCCTTCAGAGTCGGAGCTCCACCACGGAAAAG